>CAIGRB010099475.1:4664-34348 GCA_903798255.1 Fraxinus quadrangulata
ATATGATCTCGAAAGCTTAGTCTTTGATCTTGCTTCGAAATTTCTTTCTTGTCTGGCTCTTGATCTTTCTTGACATTTGACTTTAATGTTTGACTTCGATCTTGACATTCTTCATGAGCCTAATTTGATAATCTTCATTTTGATCTTTTAAACTCTCGTTTCGAATGATTTGACTTGAATGTTTAACTTTCGCATTGATTTTCATTTCAAGTCCGATTTATGATGTGTTAATTTTAACAATACTTGATTGATTTTAACGTTGAACTATTATCACTCAAATCAATTGTTAGAAAAAATGTTAATTTTGTTTGTTATGATCAAAATATTATGGATGAAATCAATCATATGTCAATAATTTCTAGGTTTGAACGGTCCATTTGATCCAAATTCTTGTGAAAATTAAATTCAACCACTATTTAACCTACAAGAGGTAGTGAGAATGAGAGAACATATCAAAAGTTATTTTTCACCACAAGTAGAATGCTAGCATAAGATTCAAAAGCAATTAACACAAGAGATTGAAGATTTATAGTCCGAGATGAAGATTAACGAAGAAGAAATTGATTTTTCACTTTCAATTCATCGTTTTTCATTCCGGGTGATGCTTTTCCAAATCTTTTTGTGTGATTTACATAATATATGCTAGACTAATTATTTTCATGTATTGGATGAAGAAACCCCGTTTTCATTTATTTTTAATTCAAGACAAGTAATTAGTTAATTTCTTGATTTTTTTTATTAGTCTTGCATGCATAATTTTATTATTTGATTCCTTGATCACTAATTAAATATAGTTGCTTGTTGTAGTGCTGGGAGGCTCACAATAGGTCTAGAATATTGCTTGATTAACATGCGTGCGATAGATATTATGAATAATATTTATCATGTGTGCAATTTTTGAGATAATCTAAACTTTAATGTGTTCTATTCATTTGAATTCGGACTAGGAATAGATTCGGGTCGTGATTAGAATAGACTTAATTTGTCTTGGAAAAGAGAATTAATTCCAATAGTTTTATCAATTGTCAAGAAGGCATGAATGATACTAACTACAAAACTGAGAATTGAAATAGATAAAAGTAGGTGGATTCGTAATCCTATACATTCCTTCCATATAAATACAAAACTCGAATTTTACAAGTTTTTGTATAATAATTAGAATAATTATCAACCACGATTCTATTTTGTTTGCTCACTTTGAATCTAAATATAAACTAATACACTTGATTGAAATTTATTCCATGTGGGACGACAATTCTTAACTAATTACGTATTACTTGTCAACAATTCTGTGCACTTGCAGGTTTTGTCTGAACAAGTTTTTGGCGTCTTTGCCGGGGAATAATTTATTTGATTTGAGTTTATTAGTTATTTTAGATTTGAAGTTTTTATTTTTATTTTTAGGCTATTTATTGAACGATCTAAGTCTCTTGATTTACACTTTTCAGGAAATTATAGTTTATGCAAGATTCTAACGAGATCGAGTTTCTTCCAATAGATCCTGAAATCGAAAGAACCTTCAGAAAACGAAGAAGAGAACGGAGGGAAGCAAGGGAAATGGCAGAAAATCAAGACCTGTTGAGGGTAATAGCAAATGATAGAGAAGCTTTAGTGAGGGATTATGTAAGTCCCTTTCTTGTTCCTATACAACCACCTATCATATATCCACCATTTGGATATACTAACTTCCACATCAGACCTGACGTAATCAACTTATTTTAGAATCATCACGACATCAGGTTCTCTAGAAGATCAATTGAAAATCCCCATGAACATATTCAAGCCTTCTTGATACTATACGATATGATTAGCTATGAAGGCATGTCTACTGAAGCTTTTCGACTACGCCTATTCCCTCACACCTTAAAGGACGGGGCACGAGATTGGCTAAACTCACTAATTCCTAAGAGCATTGTTTTATGGAATGATATGGTGCAGAAATTTATTTGAAATTCTTCCCACTTTCTCGAGTCCATCAACTAAAAAATGAAGTCCACGCTTTCAAGTAAGGAGACCTCGAGAGCTATCCAAAAGCTTGGGAAAGATTTAAATATTATTTTATGAAGTACCCTAATCTGAACATTCCTAAAGACTCCAAGATCTGTATATTCTATTCAGGCTTGAGACCTGAATTTTGCAACATAGCCGATGCTTCAGCTGGTGAGTCAATAATCGATATCCCATTAGATAATGCCTTGGACCTATTTGAGAGAATTGTAGAGAATCAATCTATGTGGCCAATAGATAGGGAAGTGTCGAGGAAAATAGTAGGAATACACAATGTTGACATAGCTACATCAATAGCAGCCAAAATGGAAGCATTAATAAGGAGGTTAGATAGCTTTACTCAGAATGTGAGCATGGTACACCAATCGAAATCGGTTTGCGAAGGTTGCGGAGCTGATCATACTACAGAAAGATGTCCTTTAGCCTCCACACATGTAATCTAGCCCGATGAGGTTAGTTATGCGCAAGATTTTTAGAGGCAACAGAACAACCTCTATTCCAACACATATAATTCGGAATGGAGGACTTATCCAAATTTCTCGTGGACTAACAATCAAAGTCAAAGACAAGGAGGAAATTTTCAAGCAAGACCACTAGGATTCCAACAACAATAGTAGCATCAAAATAGAAAGCCATCGATGGAGGAATTATTAACTCAATTCATTACTAAGAGTGAGACTAATTTTCAAAACCAATAGGCAATTATTCAGAACCAGCAAGCTGCAATTAAAAACTTGGAAACTTAGATGGGTCAGATGGTAGCTGCATTTGCAGGGAGAACTTAAGGGACCTTACCAAGCAACATAGAGACAAATCCAAGAGAACAAGTATTAGCAGTTGAAGCTGTGAATCGTACAATTATTGAGACACCATCATACAAGCATGTATCCCCTGTTTGAGCTTATGTGCCACCTATTCTATTCCCTCAAAGACTTCAACGAAACCCAAAAGAGGAATAAGTCCAAACCATTACAACAAGAAGTGGAGTTCAGTTGCCGAAAATAGCTGTAAAGAAGAAAGGGATCGAGGAAAATTAGGTACCTACTATGGGTGATGAACAAGTAGCTCAATCTGAAGAATAAACAAAGGTTATACAAGAAGAAAATTCAAATAGTCAACTGGTTAAGGCAACCGTTCCTGTTAATAAACACATACCTCCAGTCCCATTTCCTCAAATGTTGCGGAACAATAAGGTGGTAAAACAATTTAAGATGTTCTTGGATGCACTCAGACAACTTTACATCAATATTCTCTTCATTAACGCCATTCAACAGATTCCAAATTACACAAAGTTTCTAAAAGAGATGGTGACAAAGAAGAGAAAGCTGCCAGTAGATGAAACGGTGGCTCTGACAGAAGAGTGTGGTGCAATCATAAAACATATGATCCCTCCTAAATTAAAAGATCCATGGAGCTTTACTGGACCTTGCTCTATAGGAAATTCAAATAATCTAAATGTTTTAATTGATTCTGGAGCAATTATTTATTTGTGCCACTATCTATCTATAGGAAATTAGGGTTGGATGATCCAAAAGCAACATTAATAATCCTACAACTGGCTGATAGGATACTCAAGCATTCTTATGAAGTGGTAGAGGATGTGCTCATCAAAGTTGGAGATATATTTTTTCCAGCTAATTTCATTGTCATTGATATAGGTGCTCAACATATGCCGTTAATTTTGGGGAGACCATTCTTATCTATTGCACGAGTATTAATGGATTTTGAAAAATGTGAAATAATCTTAAGGGTGGAAGAAAAACAATAAAGTTTCACCATGAATGCTTCACTCAAGCAACATCCAGACATTGAGGAATGCCGAAAGATCAATAATTGCGAAAATAACAAGAACAAGAATAATTGGGCGAGACAATAATGAAAATCTTGTAATCTGGAGGCTCAAAGATGAATTGAAGAATAATTGTCAGTGCAACCGATGCAAGACTGAAAACTCTCTTTTCAAACCACCATAAATAGCTAAAACAACAAAGTCAAGCTAATGACTATAAGCAAGCGCTTATTGGGAGGCAACTCAATTTTCTTCTCTTTTATTTAAGTTTATTTTCTAAAGTATAGACTTACAAATATTATTGCTTTTAATTAGTATAGGGTATCTTCATTCATATATTTCATTTTAGGATGTGTTAAAGTTTATTATAAATTGTTCCGTGTTTTGATAGATTTTTACTATTTGAAGGAACTGACACTTATATACATTGGATAAGGGAAAAGACATAGTAAGTGAGCCATAACTTTCATACCAGTCCATTCACTGTCTTCAAATATATATCAAGGGAGTACTTAGCTCCCTTCTTTGCCCTTAATTTTTATATATTACTTGTTATATTTTTAGATATTAAGGGCAATGCCTGCTATAAGTTTGGGGGTGGAAAAATGTTGAGTTTTTATTGATTTGTATGCTTGTGTGGGATAGATAATTTTGCCTACATACATATATTTGGAATCATGTATTAGATTATAAATTGTGAAAACGTTACGTATTAAGGTTAATTTATGCTTATTCATGTGAAACTTGATATTTTTGTGCACAAGATTTATGTTTTGCTTCATGAAGAAATAATTTGATTCAAAATTTGAATAGGTAAAAAAAATTTAGCGGACCTTAGATGCTAAATCCAAATAATCACTAAATTATACATTCTTAAACCAATTCTAAGATAATTTGGGGAGTGATTGAGTTGTTGTAGGGAGACATTGAGCTATATGTGGATTCCATGTGTGCTAAATTTTGTGTGGATTGTCTAAGGCTAATAAGATGAAAATTATGTTGAGATCTTAAGTTGGGGGTTGATTTTTGAAAATGAGTGTTTATAAAGGGTCATTACATGGATTATAAAAAAAATGAAAAAAAAATATAGAAAAAGTAATGAATATGTGGTATTATCTTATTGTGAAGTTTCTCTTTATAGCCTTAATGACTCGAGTGATTAAGGCTGCAAGGGTATCGAAAAATCTAGTGCCCTATGGTCGTTAGATTTGGGAGTCATCGGCTGAAAACTCGCTACAAAGGTCATTTAGAAAGCTTAAAGGAGAGAAATCTGCAATATAGTTAAAACAAAATTCATACATGTCTTTATTAAGCCCCAAATACTCATTTGAGAGAATTAGACTTTTGACAAGAGATTATTAGCTTAATTGATTCTTAGAGGTTAAAGCAATAAAAAATAAAGAGAATCCGCATTTGTTGATGTGTTGAACTGCAATTAGTAAGATCTAACCAAACTAGAGAGGGTGAGGAATAGTATATAAATTCAATCTTAGATCATACCATGGGAAAAGAGTGAAAATAATATGCTTGGGGTGTGTATCTTATGAGTGAAAAAATGAAATATTTGGCCATAAAGGGTCGAGATTTGAATCACTTTATGAATTTATGATGCTTGACATGAATTTCCACACATACAACGATTTTGCAATGGATAAGAAGAAATTAATTATAGCATTGTAATTTTGTAGCAGTTCATAGTTTTAATACATGTATTCCAATCTTAAAATAAAAGGCAAACTATCTAACTATACGTGCGTTTAAAATTTTAGTTAAGTTATGTTATAGTTTTGTTTGAGGACAAAATTTTGATTAAGTTATGTATTTTGTACACTTATCAAAGCCATTAAATTAGATATTTATTAGCGATTTGGATGAATTATAGCTTAATTTTGTGTTAATTATGTTTGTTAGGTTGAATTCAATGCAAATTAGTGGATTTGGAAGAAATGAATGAAAAACGTGCAAAGCGAAAGAAATCCAAAGTTTAGGGACCAAAGTGTAAACATCCAATAGTTGATTCGGAGCACAAAATAATGATTGAAGATCATCTAGGATCAATTGGATGCAATTGCAGGTCAAAGGAGTGAAATATAATGGAAGTATTTTCATAAATCAATTTACAGCCGAATAAGTTATTGGATGCAATTCTATGATTTACTTTAGAATTTTAGATCTATCCAAACATGTATGAATATATTGTGTTATTGGGAAAAGTCTTTATTTTTAAGAGAGTAAATAAATACGAATTTGAAAATTTCTCTACGTAAACTTAGAAAATTAAAGTTATATAATTCTATACATATTTACATGCAACGCTGTTCATTTAAAAAAAATGTGAATCGAAACTCAAGATCTTTGGCACTCAACGACCACCAATCAACTACCTTTCGACGACTTTAAGGTATGTAAAAAGGGTAAGTAGATGAATTTATTCAAACATTTTTATATAATTTACATTTTTAAATTTACTAACTTTTAAATTTTAAGACATGCATGTTTTTCCTCGCAAAATTCATAATATGTATTACGATAGTATAGGTATAATATGTTAGATATAGTACTGGTATGTAACGTATGAATTAATACTAATTTTAGGATATGGCACCACCTACCCACATGAATTTGATGCATGATTTGTTNTGAATTAATACTAATTTTAGGATATGGCACCACCTACCCACATGAATTTGATGCATGATTTGTTGTGAGCGGTACAAGAGTTGAGCAGACAGAATCAAGCGCCTCTACCACAAAATGCACCACCACCGTAAGATGCATATCCATTTGTACTTGGAACCGTTTTAGTGGTTGAGCAATTTCGTAGGTAAAAGCCTCCTACTTTAGACGATGGTTCTGACCCACTGGCTGTTGAAGAATGTATTAGAGGTCTAGAGCGCATTTTTCGACACATTACTTGTACAGATGCACAAAAAGTACTATGCACATAGTTTATGTATGTTGAAGCGGCTAATCACTAATGGGAATGTGTCGTGCACTAAGACTGAAGTGATGTCGAAGTAATTTCCACAAGCTTTGAGGGACTTCAAGGAATTAGAATATCTACAACTCAGATAGGGAAATTTATAACTTGCTTACTAATTATGAAAGGCAGTTTGAGCAGCTCTCAAGGTATGCCCCAGAGTTGGTAGATATGAAGTTAAGAAGATCGAGAGGTTTGAGAATGGACTACACCCAGAAATCAACATGATTATTATGTCACATCGTTTCACTTCATATCGTAAAATATTGGAGAGGGCTCATGTCATTTCATATCAGAGGACTACATTTGAGCAGCATGCCCAACATGGTAAGGAGGCATTGGGAAAAAGAAAGTGGAACGATTAGGGCAAGGACAGACGTAACTAGCAGAATAAAAGACCAAGCACACGAGTTAGTATCGGTGGGACAAGAGGAAGTATTACACCATGTCCTAAGTGTAATAAACTGCATAAGTGTGAATGCTTATTTGGAAAGAACATATGTTTTTCTGTGTGGTAAGCCGAGACACATTGCTTTAAACTTTACAGAGCCTCCAAAGAAGAAAGATGACGATCATGACAAGAATTAGAAAGGGAAGGCCCGAGTTTTTGCACTGAATCAGCATGAGGCAGAGTAGGACCCGGATGTGATAGCAGGTATTTTATTTTATGATGAGTTCATCCCTTGCTTAACCAAATTGTTTAGTTCTTCATGGAGTTTTTGAGCCAAAAGATGAGAGAAAAGTGTATGGAGGCATCCCCAATATGTATTCTTCTGTTAAGTATTTGTAGGAGTCGAAAATCGGATGAATATCACATCCAAATTGGTTTCCAAAAGAGTTCCAATCGAATAAGGAAAGTAGCCTTTGCGCACGGATTTTTTATCTCTGCACAGCAGTCCGTATTTTGGTAATAACATTTTCTCCCGATATCCAATTTAGAAGATTCATTGTGATTTGAAAAGATAATTAAAAGGTCTATAACACTAATAGAAATAGATTTCTTCCAATTCGGACGTTTACTGTGCCAAAAATGGGTCTAAATCTTCGACTAAAAATCTGAAATATATCTTATGCGAATTGGAAATTGATTTTAATAATATTTTGATCATATTCCATTCATTTTTGAGTTCAAATTACATTCAATTGTCTCCTATAAATCTTTAAAATATCTTCTCGTGGTCCGAATCAACTATTGACTATTTTCAATTTGGTCCTCAAACTTTAAATTTTGCCATTTTCGCCATTTTTTCATTCTTTTCTCAAATTCTTCATCCTAAACTTTCATTTTCTTTCATTTTGGTCCCCTTTTCCTTATTTCTTCCCAATTCTGCTGCATTCATCATGTTGTCCCGCAAAACATAAATTGCACAGAATTATGCCATATGCCAATATATTAACCAACAATTTTTTATGTTTTGACTGTAAAATAAGTGTGTAAAAACCCACTTATCAATCTCCTCCAAACTTGAACTATTGTTTGTCCTCAAACAAAAGTTTATCTTAATTCTACACAAAACATGGTTTGACAATCTGCCGTGTTTCAGGATTGGAATTTAGTAATCAAACAAATAAACATTATAACAGTGCAAAAATTAAATAAATCTCCATCCGTTACATGCTTACCTCAACGTGTGAGTATGAAAACTCATGTCAATATATTCAGATTGTGATTGGCTCAACACATGACCCATAGCAGTCAAATATATCCTTACTTCACTCAAGAGATACACACCTCCAAACTTATGCTTTTTACTCAATTTTCCCGGGGTACAGTCTAAGTTGAACTTTTCAATTCTATTCCTTACCCTCTCTTAACTTGGATAGATCTCAATGTTACAAGCTCACATTTCAACAATATTCTCCTATAGTTTTTATTGCCTCAACTCGTAAGACTAAATTGAGTTACTTACTTCTCATCAAATGTGTAGTTTTATCAATCGAATGTCTTGAGCTCAATCAATGTACTTGTGTATTTTTTTTCCTTTTCATTTTCATATTTTCTCCATTTTTTTCCTTTTTTTTTCGAATATCTTCTCATTTGCTTCCTATATAACCCATGTACCAAGTTTTAAGCTGATGACTCCCAAGTCAGATGACCATAGGGTACCATGTTTTAAATCACCATTACAGACTTAATCACCTGAGTTATACAGACTCGAAAAGATGCTTTTATTCACTCAAAAATTAGTGCGATGCCTATTTTCTTTTAGACATTCAGTTTCTAAAACTGGCCTCTAACTTAAAACTTTCACCTCATCTTTGTCTCATAATATTTTAGACAATCCACACAAGATTTTCATGCACGGAATTCCTACACATCTCAATGTTCCTTTGTAACAACTCAAACATTTCCAAACTGCTCTATATTTTGATTATGGATCAGTACTATAGAGATTGTTCGGTTTCACTTTCTATATTCAACTATTTTCTAAACACTGAACCACATCACTAACTCAAAATGTCAAACATGAGTAACGTGCATAGAGAATTTCAAGTTTCACACAAATAGGTTTTGACTAATCTAACACTGCACTATTTTCATTATTCACAGCCTATACATATTCCAATAATCACATCATAGCCGGCATATTTATCAAACTCACACAAGTACACAAAACTAAAGCTGTAATCTAATGCTAGAAAACAAATAAAAAATTGAAAATAAATAAATAAAAACTGCAAAATATTTTTTTTAAATGCACACAGTCACAAAATAAAAAAAATATTGCAGACAAAATGATGAACACATGAACGCCTACCCCCAAACTTATTTGGAACATTGTCCTCAATGGTTAGATAACCACAAATAGCAAAACTGAAATGCACGTAAAGAACATGACAAATATACAATAAAGTGAAGAAAATAGTGTTCAAAGTACTCTCCTGATCAATATAAAGGTGGGGGATGGAAACCGATCGCATAGACTGCAATTTTTTTTTATATTTTAAATTCCATGATGACATAAGTGCAAAAAAAACCAAAAGAAAAATCCTAAAACTAATATACAGAAAAGTAAAGTGAAGAACGTACCTGGGGGACGTCAAAGGTGGCAAATAAGGTCTGCAAGGAGAATTTCTTTCACTGCAGGCACCTGTTGTCCATATGCTATTTTCAAATGCTTTCCATTCACTTTGAACACCCTACCATTATTAGGATCCTCAATTTCAATGGCCACATAATCGAAAACTTGTTTTACCATAAAAGGGCCAATCTACCTAGATTGAAGTTTTCTTAGGTGCTTGTGAAGTCTAGAATCATATAAGTACACCTTTTCATTTTGTTCAAAAGTTTTTTCTCAAAATGTTTTTATCATGAAAAGCTTTCATTTTTGCCTTGTAGATTCTAGAACTCTCATAAGCATCATTCCTTAATTCTTTTAACTCATTCAGTTGAAATTTTTAAAGTTTATCACCCTCGTCTAGATCAAAATTAAAATGTTTAATTGCCCAATAGGCTCGGTGAGCTTTACAAGTAAATGGCAAGGCCTTCCAAAAATGAGAGGATATGGTGACATGCCTAGGGAAGTCTTAAAAGTTGTGTGCTAAGCCCAAAGTGTATCGTTTAGTCTAAAAGACCAATCTTTATGATTAGGGTTCACCGTTTTCTCCAAGATTTGTTTAATTTCCCTATTAGTCAGTTCTAGCTGTCCACTAGTTTGTGGATGATAAGTAGTAGAAATTTTATGAATAAACATATACTTTCTCATGAGTGTTTCGAATGAACGATTGCAAAAGTATGTGCCTCAAGCTTCTACCCATTTAGACACATAATCAACTGCTACAATGATGTATTAATAACCAAAAGATGGTGAAAAAGGTCCCATAAAATAGTTCCCCAACAGTCAAATATTTCAATTACCAAAATGGGATTTATATTTTTGGCATCTTTCACAAGATCTAAAGTATTCATTTGTGTCTTTAAATAAGGTAGGCCAGTAGAAACCACATTGCAAATTTTTGCAACAGTCTTTTTTATAGAAAAGTGGCCTCCACATGCTTGGGTATGATAAAAAAATTAGCACACTAGGTATCTCCTCATTCGGAACACAGCGTCTTAAAATTTGGTCGTTGCGGTATTTAAATAGACATGGATTATCCAAATAAAATTTACGTACCTCAACCAAGAACTTCCTCATATCCTGTGCGCTCCACTTAATAGGAATCCCACATACTGCCAAATAGTTTGCAATGTAAGCAAACCATGGTAGAGAAGAAATAGAAAATAAATTCTCATCTGGATATTCATCTCTAATTGGCAATGTGATTGTGTTGTCCTCGAAAGTTAGCCTTGATAGGTGGTCGGCCACCACATTCTCCACCACGTTCTTATCTTTAATTGTGATGTCAAATTCCTGCAAAGGTAAGATCCACCGTATTAATCGTACCTTAGCATCATTCTTTGTAAGAAGGTACTTAAAGGCTGCATGAGCCGTGAAGATTCTAATGGGGAAACCAATCAAATAAGATCTAAACTTACCAAGCGCAAAAACTACAGCTAGTAACTCTTTTTCGGTAGTGGAATAGTTCATTTGAGCACTGTTAAGAGTTCTACTAGCATAGTAAATCACAAAAGGCTTACCTTCTCTGCGTTGCCCAAGAACCACACCTATAGCATAGTCACTAGCATCACACACGATTTCAAACGATAGTGTCCAATTAGGTGGTTGCATGATGGGTGTTGAAGTGAGTTTGTCAATCAGTGTTTTAAATACATTTTGACATTCGGGGGTCCACTCAAAAGCGGCATCTTTATTTAGAAGGCTATACAATGGTCGATAGATGAAAAGTTTTGTATAAGCCTTCTATAGAAACCTGCATGGCCTATGTAACGAGCCTAGAAATGATCTAACATCTTTTACTGTCTTAGGTACAAGTACATGCAATTTAGAGATTAGTTCAAATTTTGACCTATAAACATCTATTCCTCTAGAAGAAATCACATGCCCTAAGACAATTCCCAAAGGTACCATAAAATGACACATTTTCCAATTTAAAACTAAGCATTTTTCCTCACATCGTGTCAAAACTCTCTTCAAATTTAACGGACATGCATCAAAAGAAGTTCCAAACACAGCCAGGTCATCCATGAACACTTCCATACAATTCTCTACCATGTCACTAAATATACTAGTCATGCATCTTTGGAATGTGGTAGGAGCATTACAAAGTGCAAATGGCATCCTACGAAAGGCATAAGTGCCAAAAGGGCAAGTAAATGTTATTTTTTCCTGATCCTCTAATGCAATTTTAATTTGATAGTAACCAGAGTAGTCATCAAGAAAGCAGTAAAAAGGATGGCTCGCCACATACTCCAAGATTTGATCTAGAAATGGGAGAGGAAAATGATCCTTATGAGTAGTAGTATTTAGTTTTCTATAATCTATGCATATACACCAAATAGTCACTATTTTTATAGGAACCATTTCACCTAATTCATTTTTTACTACCGTGACTCCGGACTTTTTAGGGACTACCTGTGTAGGACCAACCCATTTACTATCTGCGATAGGGTAAATGATACATGCATCTAGCAATTTAAGCACTTCATCACTACCGGGTTTAGCCTACGTTGTGGGTCTCTCCTAGGTTTAGTTCCTTCTTGTAGATGAATCCTTTATGAGAAAATCAAAAGACTAATACCTTTTATGTCAGCTATGGTCCAACCTAATGCAGATCGATGCTCATTCAAAATGTTCAAAAGTTGCTTACATTGCCATGCATTCAAGGCCAAAGAAATAATTACAGAAAATGTATCACCTAGTCCAAGAAATTTGTGTTTTAGTCTTGCAAGCAGTGGTTTCAACTCTAGTTTGGGACTCTCAATGCTTGATAGCTTCTATCCTTCAGTCCTTTTTGAAAACTCTTCAAACTTTGGCTGCCATGGTGATGTTCCATAATTCTGAAATTTTGCAAATACAGTACAAATGTTCGTATACTCCTCATCATCAAAACTAGCTAAGATTTCATAATTTAAAAGAAAAGAGTTAAAGAGTCGATACCAGTGTTTGCAGATGTTTGCTCCTGAGTGAGTTCATCAACCATTCCTGGAGTTTATAAGAGTGTTGGCTATAGCAAAAAAATGTCTACCATGAATGATAGGGATTTTGGAATTAACATTAACATTAACCTTCACATCCAAAACCAAGAAGTCAACATGATAGTAAAATTTGTTAATTTGGACCAATACATCCTCGATTACTCCTTAGGTCTAATGGTGGACTTATCAGCTAATTGTAAGACCACAATTGTCGATTTTATCTCACCTAAATCTAACAAGTAAATTGAATAAGGCATGAGATTCACACTCATCCCTAAATTAAGAAGAGCTCGTGCAAACTTGTGGTTCCCAATGACGCAGGACACAGTAGGACAACCAGGGTTCTTATACTTCGGTGGGATCCTTTGCTCAATCACCACACTCACTTGCTCAATCAAGAAAGTAGTTTTCATGACATGGTGCATTCTCTTCACAGTGCACAAGTCCTTAAGGACTTTACCATATGCAGGAACTTGAGAAATCACATGTAAGAAAGGCAAATTGATTTTTCACTTGCCTGAGGTGTTCTAGAATTTCACTATGTTGACCGGCAAATTTCGATGTAGGCTTAAGAGCTTGAAGGAAATGTACTATAATTGGGGTTTCCACCACTTCTTCACTAGGGCCGCTCTCCTTAGACCTACTAGACACCTTTTTAGGTTCCCTAGAATTGGGGATTGGTTTTATGATTTTCTCTGATATAGTGGTTACGGCATTTACTTTCCTGAAATTGTTTTCTTCCGATCGTAAGGTTTGTGCCATATGTTTCCATTTAGGATTTGGTTGAGCTTGAGTTGGAAATTTCCTACGCCCCCTAGAGCTAAGGCATTAGTCAACTTAGACATATGATTTTTTATCTCTTTATTTTCCTCAACTAATTGAGTGATCATAGTCTCAAACTTCTTATTTATCTTACCATGTGCCTCTATAAAAAATATGTAAGGTATCTTCTAAAGAGTTCCTAGAGGTTGTGGGTTGATATGAATGTGTATTAAAGGCTCTAGATAGCTAGATAGGTTGCTGGTTTCTAGATTTCCAGCTAAAGTTGGGGTGATTCCGCCACCCAGGATTGTAAGTTTCAGATAATGGAGTATAGGATTTTTTGTATGTGCCTAAGGCGTTACAATGTTCCTCAAAAACTCCCCTCATGTCAGCAAACGTACTACACTTTTGCGCTAGATGATCATTTCCACCTCACATAAGGCAGGGTCCTAGAGACTCAACACATGATACATTATGTGCAGATTTTGAGTCCTTCGCACACAGGGTTTCTAGTTCTCTAGTGAGGGCTTCTACTTTGGCTCTAAGTCTATCTTCCTTCCTAAGATGATAGATACCCGTGCTAGTGGAATTTCTTGTGGTTTGTGACTTATTGGTACTCTCAGTGGCACTAGGTCCAATCAAAGTATGAGCTTTTTCTGCTAGGTCATCTAGGTATTCTATACGCTCATAGGATTTTTCGTAGAAATTCACCGTTACACGTCATCTCTATGAATTGACACTCCCTACGTGTTAATCCCTCATAGAAATAGCTCACGACACACCAACTCTCACAATTGTGCACTAGTCTTATGGTGAAAAAAATATTTATTATAGAATGCTTGAGTCATTTCGGCCTAACTCCCAATCGAACGTGATCTCAAGGAATACAGCCAGCTTTTTACTTTTCCTTTAAGTGAAAATGGGAAAACATTAAGGCTGACGTGTCCGTTGTACCGTGTTGATTGTGGAAGGTTATTACCACATCCTCAAATTCATTAATGTGTACATATGGATTTTTATTTTCGAGTCCGTAAAAATTGGAAAGAAGTTGAATCATTCCCGATTTTTATTAGGTGGAAACATTATGTATGATGGCGTGGATGTGCGTGTGAGGTGAAGATAATCTTGTAAAGTTCTAAAAGGCATGTTGCCATGTTCACTATTAGTCAAGGTGTTGTGTAGTGTGGTGTTCGTGGCAATAGATGCAATATCAACGATAGGGTTTGAAAGAGATCAAAACACTAGAAAAGGTCCTTCTGTAGAGTTTCCTTATTCATCTTGATTCCTGCTCATAAAACACGAGAAAAAAAGAACTATATGAGAATAAAATAAAAATAACAAATAAGAAAATTAAATTAACTAAAAACAACAGTAAAGGAACGATGTCATCCATTTCAATAGATCCCCTAGTGTTTGGTACCGTCTCCCTGGCAGCGGCGCCAAAATTTGAGTACGCCCAAAGAATAATGAGGTAATCTTTGGGGTGTCGATTCTATAGGGAGATGGAAAAATACTCAAGGGTTCAACAAATTAAATTTTTTTCGTGAAATGTTTGAAAATGATTTATTTTTCGAAATAAAATTTTAATATCAATGGATCAAGTAATGAAATTAAAATTAATGAGTTAAAATAGTGAAGTGTCAGAACTCCCTCAATTGGATCGGATCATTCAACGTCAATTATTCATTTTTTATAGCTCAATTAGAGGCTTTCATCTAGGCACTCTAATAGGAAGATTAATCGTTAAAAACCAATTTAATTCAAATGTAACCCTAGAATCTAGATTTTCTCTAACAAGTTTCCACGATTATTTATTTAAATCAGATTATAAATCGACAATATACATCAAGCATAAGATAGTAAATAATCACACCATTAAAATAAATGAAATTGAAATTCAACAAGTATTGCGATCGTTCGATAGAAAAAACATGATTAATGAATGCATGACTAATGTCTATGAAAATCTAATAAGAGTCAAACCAATTTCAAAATAAATTTATGAAGAGAAAATCTAAACCTATAATTGTTTAGCAAGAAAAATAACAAATTACATAAATAAAAGACTTGAAATCACCAAATCTAATGAGTTCCTCCCTTGTTTCACCAAATTGTTTAGTTCTTCATTGAGTTGTTGAGCCAAAAGATGAAAGAAAATTGTATGGAGGCATTCCCTATTTGTATTATGCTGTTAAGTATTTGTAGAAGTTGAAAATGGGATGAAAGTCATGTCCAAATTGATTTCCGAAAGAGTTCCAATCGAATAAGGAAAGTTGCCTTCGGGCGCATATTTTTTATCTCTACACAGCAGCCAATTTAGGCAATTAAAAGTGAGTTAAAAAGATAACTAAAAGGCCTAGATTTCTTCCAATTCGAATATTTACTATGGAAAAAATGGGTCTCATTCTTTGGCTAAAAATCTGGAATATATCTTGTGCGAATTGGAAATTGATTTTGATAGTATTTTGATCATATTCCATTCATTTTTTTAGTTCCAATTACATCCAATTGTCTCATAGTAATTCTCAAAGTATCTTCTTGTGGTCCGAATCAACTGTTGAGTATTTACAATTTGGTCCTCAAACTTTGAATTTTGCAATTTTCGCATTCTTTTCTTCAATTCTTCATCCAAATCCTATTTTCTTCAACCAATTAGCTTCCAACTCTTTGAAATCCCCATTTAGCCTTCAGAACTAACTTTTAGATCTTTGTAATTTAATCCCTAAACTTTCATTTTCTTTCATTTTGGTCCCATTTTCCTAATTTCTTTCCAATTTTGCTACATTCTCCATGTTATCTTGCAAAACATATATTACATATAATTAAGCCATTTTCAAACGTATTAACAATTATTTTTTCACGATTTGACAGTAAAATAAGTGTGTAAAAACAAACTTATTAGCAGGCAGTTGATTTGATTAGAAAAAGATCTTTTTTATGGCAAGTGAAACAAGTGGGGCTTAGCCCGAGCCTCGGATCGATTTTACCAAGTCACGAGCCTGGTCAGTTCGAGCTTTTCTTAGGTCGAGCCATATGCCGTCCAAGTTGGCGAGCCAAAATGACATCCCTAAGTGACCGAAGTTCCAGTTGAAGGAGAATGAAGAGTTTCAGTGATCCACATGAGATAAATGATTCTAGAAAGTCGGGAGTTAGTACATGAGCGCGTAGTCCAGGAGAACCTTGGTGATTACAGTCAGGAAGTCAGAAAGTACTAAGATTTAGTCGAGTCTAAGCAGTCTGTAAGTCTTTATATTTTATAGTGGATACTACTTTCCTGGGCCCGAAATTTTTATCTCGTGAAGGATTTTCTCCATTATCAATTTTTTTGATGTTATTCAATTTTTTGTAATATATCAATTGCGGTAATTCAACTTAGGATGGTATTACATGTGAATTCATCTGGATAAAATTAATAATTGTAACTTGTTGCTTTTATTAACTAATAAATTTAAATTCTGCATAAAATACCTATTTACCTCACTCTAGGTGTTAGTAGGGTCGAACATCGTTTATTTCAAGTGGTATCATAGCCTCAATTCGATTCTTGACCCTAACTTAATTTAGCTGAGTTAGTTTCTCTTTGTGCCTCCTTATTTTGATGAAAGTAATTATGCATTTTAGAAAGTTAGAATGAGAGCCTTTCTTAAGTTTCTGGACGAACGGATATGGGTTAGTGTACAAAATGGTTGGACTCACCTCTTTATTATTGCTTCAGTTGTAGTTATCCCTACGGATATTTTCTTTTGGACTAAGGATGACATAGTTGAGTGTAACTGTAATAGTAAAAGCTTTCTACCCTATTTATGGCTATGTTTGCCAAAGAGTTTATGAGAGTATCGAAAGAAGTTTGGGATATCTTAGAGACCACACACGAAGGAATCAAAACTGTAAAGAACTTTAAACTATAGATGTTGACCACTAGATTTAAAGAAATTAGAGTAAAGGACGATGAATCGTTCAATGATTTATATGCGAATTTAAATGACATAATGAACTTTAGCTGCAACCTATGTGAGAAAATTTTTGAGTCTAGGATTGTTCGAAAATTTCTTAGATCCTTATATAAGAGATTTAGACCTAATATCATAGCTATTGAATAGATTAAGGACTTCGATGTAGTTAAGATAGATAAACTTGTAAGATCTCTCCAAACCTATGAACTCAACATATCTCAACAGAAGAAGAATAAATCTATAACCTTGAACATCGTTAAGGAAGAAAAGTATGACTCTACGGATATTGAGACTCTTAGGGATAAGGAGATAGCTTATTTTGTTAAGAAATTTCATAAAGTATTTATGAATAAGGGAAAACCTCAAGAGAGAAAGAAGGGTTCCCCTAGTAAACTCAGGAAAGACAAGCATGATAACACTAATACTAGGACTTCTAATAAGAAATCTCAGTCAGTTAAATGACATAAGTATCAAGGTTATGGCTGCTACAGGAATGAATGTCCTAGCTATAAAAAGAACCTAAATAAAGAAAATAGTAAGGTAATGGCTATGTCACGTATAGACGATGCGTCCAATTCTAGTGACTAGAGTGATTTTTCTAGTAGCGAGGATGAGATGAACTATATGGCCTTCGCTTCTATAATTTAAAGTGATTCAGACAAGGATAGTGAGAAGGTTGATGAGGTAGAGCATCGTAAGGGTTCTGAAGAAGACTTTGATGATGATACTGGGATTTGTGAGGTGTATAAGCAGATATTTGAGGAGAGTCTTAGGACATAAAAGGTGAATAAAGTCGTATTGAAGAAGATTAATGAACTTGAGCCACAGAGAGAGAGAGAGAGAGACTCATAACTGACCTTCATGATTCTACCAAAAGTTTTAGTGAGTTAAGAGTTGTCAATGAGCACTTAAAGACTAAGGTTAAAACCCTAACAAGTGATCTTCAGAAATCCAGTACTCAACTCCATTCTTTCTTGAGTGGTTCTAAAAAAAATGATAATCTGTTAGGGATGAACAAGCAAGCTGAAAATAGGCAAGGTCTAGAATGTATTCAGTCTGATAATAATACTGCTAGTACATCCAAGTCCACATTTATCACAATCACCAACCAACCTAGGAATGTTGTAAATCATGAACCCAAGGATAAGGGTGTTTTAGGATAGAGACTTACTAGACAACTTAGGACTAACCGACCTAGAAACCAATATTTGCAATCACATAGTTTAGAACCTAGGTTTATTCCTACGTGTCACAATTGTGGCTTGTTAGGACAAACAAGGCCTAGATATTACAAACTTGTGAATATGAGGAGTGAAGATATCTCTAGCAAAGTGAACTTCCTTACTGTTCAGATTAGCCACTTGACTAAGATGATGACACAGTTGACTACGGTTAAGAAAAGTGATATTCCTAGGTATGATGAACAATTGAATTACTACATTGTCCATTTGCTCTTAAAGCTAAAAATGACTTTATGTGATATCTTGACAGTGCATGTTGTAGACATATGTGTGGTAATAAAGCCTTATTCTCTACTCTTGATGATTGGAATCATGGTATGGTTACTTTTGGAGATGGTGTTACTGTACCTATCCTTGGTAAATGTACCTTCAATATATCTGGATTGCCTACTATCTCAAATGTGCTTTATGTGAAGGTTTTAAAGTCCAACTTGTTAAGCATTAGTCAATTTTGTGATGCTGATTTTGAGGTTAGTTTTGTTCAAAAAATGTGTATTGTTTATGATTCCAACGTTAACGTTTTCATAGAAGGAGTAAGAACTTTTAACAATTGTTATGTAGTTTTTTCTCATTCCAACTATGTGTGTAGTAGTGCTAAGATTGATATGACTGAACTATGGCATCGAAGGCTTGGTCTTATGAACTATAAAAGTTTGTTTATGTTGGCAAAGAAGAAACTTGTGAATGGTTTGCCTAAACTTGAAAATTTTGAAAACACTATTTGTGGACCGTGTTAACAAGGTAAACAATCATTAGAAGGCAGAAAAAACCTGCTATGACAAAAGAATAGGAACAAAGAAAGCGGACTTGAATCTATACATTGATTATTTTTTTTCGCAATTATTTTTTGAACCGTATGCGTCAAAAGGTGCATGTATGGTTCCTAAGGCATACAATTTTACCCTAATCAACCGACTTTATCGAGAAATATTACTTTTTTAGGCCAAGAAGTTGATAGCGAGATCTCGAATCAACTTATTGGTCTTATGGTATATCTCAGTATCGAGGATGATACCAAAGATCTGTATTTGTTTATAAACTCTCCTGGCGGATGGGTAATACCTGGAGTAGCTATTTACGATACTATGCAATTTGTGCGACCAGATGTCCATACAATATGCATGGGATTAGCCGCGTCAATGGGATCTTTTATCTTGGTTGGAGGAGAAATTACCAAACGTCTAGCATTCCCTCACGCTTGGCGCCAATGAGGTTTTTTTTATTTGAGAGAAAAAAGAAGACTATGCCTTCGCCATATGAATATTAAGTAATAATAGCATGGCACTTCGAATTCGATATGCAAAATTTTTGTATTGTTTTTTTTTTCAAAAGATTCGATTATGTATCGAGAGAGTAGTATGAGATAAAAGGTATTTCCGATTTCTCTTATCTATCGGGAGTCCAGTTCAGCGTCACAAACTTTTTTGTTTTCACACCGAAGGGCTCTTAACAATATTTATGTTATAAAAAAAGAGGGCGAAAAAAAAACAAGATTTTTCCTTATTTGATTGGATCAAAAAGAAACTTTGGGATTGCTGAATCAAAGACAAAAAAAAGAATCAATTTCAAAATAGAAAGCAACGGAGCCATCATAGTATTTTTTAACTCCTCTGAAAGGAAGGGTGGCAATTTGATCATTTATCCATCTGGGTCTGATAGATTCTATTTTTATCTTTCTTCAATGGAAGGTTAGGGGTCAATTTTATTGTAGAGCCGTATGCAATGCACAAAAGATAATGCCCGTACGGTTGTTCAATTCTATCTTTTTTTTCCTATTATTCTTTATCTTTCTTTCTTTTCTCTTCGTTTCATCACGCGAGATAGAGAACTGTTATATCATCAGGGTAATGATCCATCAACCTGCTAGTTCTTTTTATGAGGCACAAACGGGAGAATTTATCCTGGAAGCGGAAGAACTGCTGAAACTACGCGAAACCCTCACAAGGGTTTATGTACAAAGAACGGGCAAACCCTTATGGGTTGTATCTGAAGACATGGAAAGAGATGTTTTTATGTCAGCAACAGAAGCCCAAGCTTATGGAATTGTTGATCTTGTAGCAGTTGAATGAAAATAAGATGGATTTTATAAAAATCCGTGATTTGAGATTTTATCTACGAGTTTAATATTCTATTAAATAGAAATAATTCATAATCATCCGGTTAGGATCAATCTAAACCAGCCCATTATATATATGATTCAACATGCCAACTATTAAACAACTTATTAGAAATACAAGACAGCCAATTCGAAATGTCACGAAATCCCCCGCTCTTCGGGGATGTCCTCAGCGTCGAGGAACATGTACTAGGGTGTATGTGCGACTCGTTTAGATCATGAGCTGGCACAAAAAAAAGCAAGAAAACCGCTTTCCAGTATCAATGATCAGTACCAGTAAATAGGATAGAATGGAAGAAAGAACCCCATTCACTATCTAAAAATAAGCAAATCGATCCCTCTATTGTGTATGAAGTTTATGGTTTCCATTGGTGCAAATCCAATCACCTGAATTTAAGATGAGAAGCAATTCTCCATTGGTAGCAAATGGTTATCTATTAAGCGGAGGAAATCTTATTTCAATTTCAAAAACATAAAAATGAAGCTCCCACTCTGTCAAGAACGGACTAAGAGGGTCAGCTACCCAGCTAACTTTCCTAATTAAATACCGTTACTGTATAGGTGGATCTCATTGTGAAAGACCTATTACTGGATAATTCATGGGTAGAGCCAAAGAGTGTGGTGTGAACTATACAAGTTACCAATAACATTGATTAAATGAAGGAAAGGCTCCGGTGTATAGAGAAGACCTCACCGTTTAAGAAGTAACCATAGAAACGACGGAACCCACTATTTCTTTATCCATTTAATTTATATTTATTTTTACTATATTTTTCACACTTAGCAGAATAAAATTTCTTATTTCTTTCGTATTTCGCAGTTAAATACCTAAAAAAAAGAAAAAATCGTGGTCGGGAAGGTTATAGTAGCCAAAGCCATTGGAATTTTTATTTTATACATTGGCAAAATCCGTTTGGTTATTAATAGACCAGGAAAGGGGAAAAGAATAACTGAAAGAAAGGAAATCAATTAGTTATTCGTCAAAGTTTCATTTATTCAATGACCAGAATTAAACGCGGATATATAGCTCGGAGACGTAGAACAAAAATTCGTTTATTTGCATCAAGCTTTCGAGGGGCTCATTCAAGACTTACTCGAACTATTACTCAACAGAAAATAAGAGCTTTGGTTTCGGCTCATCGGGATAGGGATAAGCAAAAGATAAATTTTCGTCGTTTGTGGATCACTCGGATAAACGCAGTAATTCGCGAAAAGGGAGTATCCTATAGTTATAGTAAATTAATACATGATCTATACAAGAGACAGTTGCTTCTTAATCGTAAAATACTTGCACAAATAGCTATATCAAATAGGAATTGTCTTTATATGATTTCCAACGAGATCNAAATATTCCTTCATTATGATCTGTATGAAATTTTAAAGATTGTGTACAGATTATTTGTGAATTGGAGTGTGAGACATGTCATATTGAAATCGACCAGAAAATGAACCATGATTATATACTTATTTTAGTTCACTGAGGGGTCTGGGCCGTGTTCTATACTACATTAAGGGGTCTTGACTGTGGATGAAGGGGCCTAACGTGTACATATAATTTAGTGAGGGGCCTGGCCGTGTTCTAGTATTGATTATGAGAGGTATTTAAGTCCCTCCTTCATTCACAGAGGGACCAAAGGTGAAAGTATTTAGCCCGAGGGGCAGATTATAGATTTCAGTCAGAGGGTACATTTTTGGTTGATTACATGTGATGGGATGAGATGATGATATGAATTTGAGTTGATGATTATATCAAGACTATTAGATGATATTTTTTAGTGTTATGAGATGTCTCACGTCTTGATTATTGTTGTTAATATAAGTTATTATAATGTGAATTGTTAAATGATTTCCGCTTGATTTTCAACAAAAATGTGTAAATGAATAAGTATAATTGTTTTAAAATTGCTAACTCACTCTATTAGCTCATATATTTTTTTACAACCTTTCTTACAAGAGTATTGGTGCTTGATAGCTTGAGGAGCATGATGATTTCAGAGTTATAGCCACATGATATGATGCATTTTGTAAGATCATAAAATAATTATTTTGGGCCCATCGCACTATATTTTTCATAACAATGTGATTCTTGGTATTTTGTAGTAACTCATAGTTAGCCTTGGTGATGGTTCTGGCATCTAGTCAGCATCTACCATCGGTGCACGTCATGTTTCAGGTCCACTAGGGTGATTCGGGACAGGTCGTGTCAAGTAGAGCATATTGTGTGTACAATTCTCGTACACAAGTTGTGGAGTCCATAAATGTTGTGAGTGATGATGCCTTTAGTGAGGAAGAGATTGTGGGAGATTAGGATGAGTTAGATCACACTAGTGTAGATCCTATCACGATGATTGAGCTTAAAGAAAAATCAATTCCCGAACGTCTACACTCACCTAAAGGTTTAGACATTCCAAATAAGGAATCATCTCCTAGTACTTGTTCCAACTTTCCTAGTGAACCATCTCATAGTAAAACTTCAATACTTTCTATGGAACAATCGCCTAATAATAAATCCAAACCTCCTAAGGAACGTTTATCTAGAGTTAAGTCTAACCATCCTAAGGTCAACATCGTAGGAGATTTAGAAGAAGGGATGAGACTACATAAAAGGGTTTTAAATAACTTGATATTTGCTAGTTATGTATCCCAGATTGAGCCTAAGAAAGTAGAAGAAGCCCTTAGTGAGAAATGCTGGGTGAATGCAATGCATGAGGAGCTAAATCAATTTGTGAAATATAATATATGGTGTTTGGCACCTAAGCCTGATGATTGTAATGTTATTTATACTAAGTGGATATTTAAGAATAAGACTGATGATCAAGGTACCATAACTAGGAATAAGGTTAGATTAGTTGCGCAGGGATACACCCAGGTTGAAGGTTGACTTTGATGAAATGTTTGCTCATGTAGCTCACCTTAAATCCATTATTTTCTTTTACTGCTGCTTGTACCTTAAGGTTTAAGTTATATCAAATGGATGTCAAGAGTGGCTTCTTGAATATAATATTTCAAGAAGAGGCTTATGTTGAACAATCTAAAGAATTTATCGATCCTAAGTTTCCACATTATGTTTATAAATTGAATAAAGTTTTATATGGTTTTAAGCAAGCTCCTAGAGCTTGGTATGATAAACTAACTACATACCTCATGGAACATGATTTTTCAAGAGGCGGTGCACATAAAACTTTATTCATAAGACATATTGAGAAAACCATCACCATAGCATAGATTTATGTTGATGACTTCATCTTTGATTTTCCCACTGACTCTCTTGCTCATGAATTTGCTGAATGTATGAAAAAAGAATTTGAGATGAGTATGGTCGGTGAATTAAGTTACTTTCTTGGTTTCCAAGTAAAGCAAACTAATGATGAGTTGTTTATATCTCAATCAAAGTACGCCTATGAGCACGAATATTAAGTTGGGTCATGATCTTACAGGTAAGAGTGTTGATCCGATACTATATAGGAGTATCGTAGGTAGTTTACTTTATTTTACTGCCAGTAAACTTGACTTAGCATTTAGTGTTCGAGTTTGTGCCAAATTTCATGCTGATCCCATGGAATCTCATTTAAGTACTGTGAGGCTATCATTCGATATATTAATGGCACTATAAATCATAGAATATTGTATTCTAGAGATTCTAATCCTGATCTTGCTAGTTATTTCGATATCAATTTGGTTAGAAATGTAGTTGATAGAAAGAGCACATTGGGAGGCTGTTTCAATGTTGGTACTAATCTTGTAGGTTGGATGAGTAAGAAACAAAATTCTATCACATTATCCATGGTCAAAGCTGAATATATAGTTGCAGGTAGTTGTAGCACTTAACTACTTTGGATGAAACAGATGTTGAGTGATTATGAAATTGAATAGGGTACTATGAGTGTGTTTTGTGATAACACAAGTGCCATTAATATTTTCAAAAATCTTGTTCAATATTATCGGACCAAACATATTCGAGAGTTTGTAGAGACTCGTGTTGTAATTCTTGAACACATCTGTACAGAAAATCAATTAGCTAACCTATTTACTACCCCTTAGATGGTCTTAGGTTTGAGTTTATAAATAATGCTATTGGTGTTTGTGTACCTCTTTGATTAGGTACTTAGATGCATGCATGTATAGTTCATAGAGTTCATACATTTCTGCATGCATCTCTCATTCTCTGTATATTCATTTTGCATGATTTGTTTCATCTATTTAAAAAGATAAAAAGGGAGGGAATAAATTTTGAAACTACTGAAAATTACTTGGTTTACTTGAATATACTTTTTATGACCTAGTATGCATACATCTAATGAATAGTAATGTAGTTTTCATTGCTTTATTTAGATTTTATATAGAGTACTTAGTACATGTTTCTTTATGTGCCATCTGCACATCACATACTGTAATCTTGTGAGCGAGTCTTAAATGCATATGTGAGGTTCAGGATAGTAATCATCCGTTGTTAGGTGACCTTGAACATGAATTGACCTTTTACTAGTTAACCTAAGCTATAGTATATTCCCTAAAAAGAAAAATTGATTCGTCTTATACTCTCCTTCGAAGCCTATTTGACTCAAGTAATTAAGTCTGTGGGGTTTCTTAAAATCTGATACCCTATGGTCATCTGATTTGATGTCATCGACCCAAAACTTGTTACATGGGTTATCTTAGCAATTTAATGGAGAAACGCCTACACATAAGATGTGAAAAACAAAAAATTATGTATGGTTAAATTTAGGGGGAGAAAAGAAAAATTTATATGAAAATAAGAGCTGCATTATTAAACAGGCCCTAGTGTTTTAGGTTTGATTTCATCAATAGAAGAAAATACTCATTCTGTAGTGATGTTTAGCATGTCTTTCCTCACATATAAGATTTGGAGTCTTGTTCATATGAATTAGTAGCACTTTTCACATATGAGTCACTTATACAATTTAATTCATTTAAACTTGATCCGAGTATGTGGGAAAGTTTTCCTATTCATTGATTATGCCTTACTTGTGATCAATATCATTTCTGAATTGTCATATATGCTGTATTGTGTGACATGAAGAAAAAAAGGAGAAAAAGTGCTATATCTCGAAATTTTCGAAAAGAACGTGATATTTTTGTCAATACGTTTTTCATCATTTCATTCTTCTCTCTCATGATTTTCCCCCAAATCTTATTATCCATCCCCATTTCTTGCATCAAATCATTAATTGGATGTTATTGCATCAACATTTGAAAGATTATCATCATTTTTCATCAATTTTCGACACATTCAACGATAAATTTTCGAAAATCCGAAGTTTTTATTCTTGAACTTCTATTGGATTTTTTTTTCTTTTACCTGTATTTTGTTGGTTATTCATGCATATAGCTCATGGGTTAGCTATGATTGATGAATTTACATGAGTTACTGCATCCAATTTCATGAGTTTTGTCAAATTTTCCTCAATTTTGAAAATTAGGGTTCTTCATATGGCTTTGGTTGATTTTTTGGTTTTGGATTCATTTTTGATGGAGTATGGGATATGATTTAGATGTTTGTTTGTTGTGATTGTGGTTTGCATTGGTAGATTTCCCTTGTTTGATAGTGGTTTGCCTACCATGTTTTACATACCTATGCCACATGTTTGATGTATGGTCTCATCTTCTTTGATCAATGTCTGACATATAACTGACCAAACACATGAAGTATACACTCTTGAACACATCTTAGTCATTACATTGCACATTTGGCGAGTTTTGCTTGGAACTTGACGTTGAAACAATATCACACATGATTGCCCTCCATCCACCCTCAGTGCACCGCGTCACCCCTGCGCTTAGGCATACGTCAGTATTTTAGTTATATCTTTTTCTTCCAATATCCGATTGAGGCGATTCAAGATGAGTTGTAAATCTAACTGAAAGCATTACAATTTTTCTAAAAATATTATTTTTCCAATTCAAATGTTTATGATGCCAAAAATGAGTTTGAATCTAAAACTCAAAATTTAGAGCATAACTTTTTGAGTTGGAAATTGATGTGTGAGAGTACTTTGGCTATATGTCACCATTTTGACCAAGAACTATCGAATCTGCATTGTAAGGTTTGACATAACTTTTAAGTATTTGCACTTTAGTACATAAACTTTGGATCTCAATATACGTAGAATTAATCCAAAATTTATCACAATAACAAATAAATACTCTAACTTAAAGGACTAAATAAGTGTACAAAATAAACTTCTAAATAGTCTAAACAAACGGTTCAAGCTTAAAAAGATAAAAAAAGAGAATGAAAATAAAAAAAATGATTCGATACCTTCGATGAAAAAAAGGTGACAGGCAAGGGAACACTTTAGGACAACCACGAGAAATGAAGAATAAAAGATTTTTAGGAGTTACAAGTTTTCTTGTTTTGAGTGATAGAAAAGTGAAATACTAAGGTGCACTGACACATTGTCAATGTTGGCATGTTGGTTCGAACATGCATTGAACATCAACATGCGCCGGACACGCTCTGACATGCATCGGTGCCTCAAACTTATGCAGCCAAATTAAAAGGATGGGGAGATATTAGAAAAACAATGAACACAGCTAATCCCTAACCTGGATTTCGACTGGTAAGTATTTCTTTAAATATAATGGAATTATGAGAAGGTTAATTCAGTACGTATCTTAAGACCCCAGTTCTTCTACGTCCAATAGGAAGCTTCCCAACATATCAAAGAACCCCACAAATGGAATAGTTTTTAAAATTAAATTGCCAAGTCCATCTCACTAGCTGGTCTACATTGATCATGTACGTCGATGCCTAGTTAATATGAAATTTTTGTTAGTATAAAAATATAAGGGGCAAATAAGTCGTTTTATGACTTCCAATGTATTTATTAGTTTAAAATTATCATGAGTGACAAGATGTGCTAATTAATATAAGGTTAAGGGTGTGAATATAATCAAAACATGTTGGAAAAAAGCAAGGCATAAGCAAATGTATAGGACCTCTATTACCATTTAAATATGATGCAACAAACAAAACCTATGGTACGAATAAAATTACCTGTTATGAAAATAGTTAATTTTAATGAAAACTATAAAAAATAAATATTAAATCGCATAAAAATTTGGAAAGTTTCATTTCTTTTTCATTCATATCAAATTTTACATGCCACGTTTATTAATTCTTCCTAGCCCATTACTCTTCTCTCTCTCTTTCTAATTTCTTTTAGGCTCTTCGTCCCTCACTGCAAAATTTTTGCCTCTTTCCTATTGATTTGGTGAACTCAAGCATCTGTGTTAAGCCCAACATATTAGATCTCCCAATTCTGCAAATCACGATAGTTGTGCAGTGACTGACGTAAGCCAAAATAGAAATTCCATCGTTATTTGTATAGCTGTTTGAAACTTTCCCATTTGTTAATCTTTATATGTATAACGTAGGCTCTATATTTGATCTATAGGCTTAAGCCCCGATCCTGCTAAAACAATGACGTCTTCCAATGCATCCTTTGTTCCACCAAACAACCTAGTTTAATTTGTTTTCGTGAGACTTGAGGGACCTGCCTCTTACTTAAAATGGTCCTCTGAAATTGAAGGTTTTCTTAGTATTCATGATCTCTTGGGCTTGTGGATGGTACTGAACTGTGCCCAAAAGAATTTTTGCCCCTACATCAAGTGAGGACACACGTGAATCTAGTTCTGACTTCATCCTATGGCATAAAAAATTGTTTCTCTTGGTTAGGATGAATTCTACCATCTCGGAGAACGTTCTCTCTATGGTCTATGGCATGAGGGTTACTTGACTAGCATGGCTTGCTCTAACAAACTGGTTTGGTCTACCTCAACCTCTAATGTCAATCGATTGAAATGAAAGCTAAAAGGTTTACAACAAGGAGGCAAAAACTAATAATTTATTGAAAGTGCAAAAAATATTGCAGAACAATTGGCGGCAATAGGTAAGCCTTTGTCTTAGCATTGCCTACACATCTTTTATCTGTAACTGCTATTTTGCATAGCGTGAGAAGTCTCTATCCCTTACTAATTTTCAATCTGAGCTTTTTGCATTTGAAGCTCTTCTTGAAAGTCAACAACGAAGTGTGCCCATTGACCAGAACAATTTCACTATGAATGGAAAATGATCAAAGCTTTGATCCGCACGTGTGTCAAATTTATGGAAGAATAATCACAAGGCATCGAATTGTTTCCATTGCTATGATTACAACTATCAAGGGGGGGTATCCACCCCAACAGCTGGCAGGGATGGTTGTACATTCCAACTCCTTTCACGGTGATAATACCTTGTATGTTGACAACAGCGCAAACCAACAAGTTACTGTTGATATTGGTAACCTTCACCTGATTGAGCCATATTAAGGAAATGACAAAGTAGCAGTGTTGAAAGATAATGGTTTGTAAATTAAACTTACTTATAAACTTATCTCGAATACACCTAAAACATGTTATCAATTACCCACAAAATACAACCAACCTTTTGTCGATAATAAGTTGTGTATTTACAATAGTTGTTTTTATACTAACTGATTCTCAATTTTTTGTTAAGGACAACCGCACGAGATAAATGTTGCTAAGAGGATAGAGTGAATGAGGGTTGTACTCTATTACAGTTGATTGAAAATCAATTAATAAGACTCGATTTGATGTTGCTCTTGTCAGCGTTTGCACTAACTACCCTTAGTATGTGGTATGTGTTGGAAATTTACGTAATCATGCACAGTGGAAAGTAAACAATTTTCAATTCCCACCAAGGATCTACATTGTATTTAGATAGAAATTGTGATAGGAATTTTAGCTTTGATGAATTCTGCAAACTCCTTTGCTGAT
>CAIGRB010099475.1:54196-69511 GCA_903798255.1 Fraxinus quadrangulata
TGTAGAATTTTATGTCATTTTAAGTAAACTGCGCTGGATTACCTTCTAAACCGAGTCGCTGCAGGGTTTTGAAAAATATTTTAATACTTCATATGTTGCCAACGGAAGCTGATTATTGGATATGTGATAATATAAAGAATTTCCTACTTTATTATAAAATTTCATGAAGTTTCGGGGTCGATAGCTATGCAAACAAAATTATTTTTGAAATTGCCACTAAGATCGAAAACAAAAGCAGCAACATTTATTTTCATTTCATGTCAATAATGTGACTTTATTTCTAAGATATTATTAGATATTCCCTTAATATGAAACGACGTTATTTAGAATTAAATAATTCTTGAAATAAATTTTTAAATTAAATTTTTATGCTTTCCACTAAAAGTATAGTTACTTATTTATGTAAGTCTACGATCTAGGTAAACTGAAGTTAATCTAGTGAATATTTAAACCATGGGGGTTGGGGCGTTACAAGCCACATTCTTGTCTTTCATGTCAAAATATTTCGTTAACATTTTTCGTGATTATTATCCATAATTAACATGTCATCCACATATAGACATATGATTACATAGGCTTTCGATGTATATTTTATGTATACACATTTGTCACACTCATTAATTTTAAAAACATTTGACAACATAGTCTTGTCAAACGTTTGGTGCCTTTGGAGTTTGCTTCAATCCATATAGGGATTTAACGAGTTTACAAACTTTTCGGTCTTGGTTAAAAGGAATGAACCCTTTAAGTTGCTCTATGTATATTTCTTATTCTAACCTACCAATCAAAAAATTCATTTTTAAGTTTGATGAATCTCAAGGTTATTCATTTTTGTAATTTTTGCAAAAATAAAAATAAAAATTAAAAAATCCAAGTGCTTCCATGCATCCAATGCAATAATCAATTCACGATTGTTCTCTTCTTCTTGTACTGTAAGAAGGTCTTCGATTAAGAACCTTGTCAAGTTCAAAGTAGTGGGATAAAACATCTTTTATAACCATCTCTTGAAATCTGCTCCACTAGATTTCTTTAGTTTTTTCCCCATGTGGAATGAAGTATTTTGAAGTGGTATAGTGAAAGACGAAACTACTTTGTTTGTAGCATTTGTTGTTTGACTCAAAGTAGTCTCAATTGTATTCATTTTTGTTACACAAACAGAAGTTCAACACAAAATATCAAGAATGGAATAGCACTTGTGCTTATTCCAGAAGATGAAGAGAAACGGGTTTAGAAACCAACAAAACAACAAAAATATTCATCTTAAAATTGTTAGGGAAATAGTGTATATGTTGTTTTGTGGGTGACTATAATGTTTGCACAAATTTAACAACACGTGAATGATGTTAAACAACAAATGAAAACAAAGAAACAAAGATGGAAACCGAAGAAATAATAGAAACAAAAGACCGAGTTAAGTGTTTAACACATTGTCTTTAAGACAAATTTGCTAACAATGCTCACTGAAGTATGACAATTGTCTCCCAAGATACAACATAGAACTCTTTGTAGTAGAAGCACTTCAAACTATAAGGCCAGACGAACCGAACAAAATTTTTTCTCTCTACACAAAGAATGGTTTTGTATGCAAGTTTAGGAATGATTTTTCAGAAGTTTGTGATGCCAGATCAAAGAGAATGATATGGGATCACTTAATGATGTCCAATGGGTCCAATGTTTAGCAGGAGAAGAGGTTGTGGCCACAAAGACACACCCAAAAACTCAGTATCTTCAGCAAAAGTTACAGCCCTCCAGGCCGCTCACTTGCCGCACGCACTCCACTTCGAGCACTAAAAGCAGAAACCTTGGAGCTCGCCTAACAATAGGAGTGAAAGCCTTAGGTACTGAATCCGATTTTTCTTTCCAACATTTGACTACAATTTCTCATTCATTCATAATTAGTTTGGACATTCTAAATATACTATGATCATCAACTTAATTAGTAGAACAAGTTAGTCTTTTGTTCCATAATTTGACTATCGGATCAAGCCCTAATATTTGGCTGAAGTTGATGCAATGTCACTTTTTCATGGGTTTAAACTTAACCAAATTCCAACAGCTTCTGCAACTCACTTGACAAGTTAGGTATTAGGGATCTATATGCCTAACTTGAGGGAGAATGCTGGCATGAGTTAGCATTGGAGAGATTACAGGATAAGCCATGCACGTAAATCCATGATTTATGGGTCAACCTTTATTTTGGCCATGAAATCTATATAACGACATTTTTTGTCATTATACATAGATTCCATCTCCGTGAAGAAAAAAGTGAAATAAGAAGAATATTTTTTACCAAAAGTTTTCAGCAATGTTGTTGTTTATTAATTTTTTTAATTGATATTGGGATGTGCTGTGATTAGGTTCAAATAGTAAGGCAATTTTACCAAACGAAAAATAGTAAAATATAAAGAATTGAAAGTAAAAATTGAACACAAGATTTTTGCCCTAAGGGAAGAGGTTCAGAGCTAGGCTCCTAATCCTCTTTCAAGCTTTCCTCATCGAAAGAAAACCATTGCAATAAACCAAAATGAAAGCATTCAAGTTACAGCTTCTAAGCACTCAGGCTGAATCACTCAGGATTACAAAAACAACCTCTCTACATGGTTACAGTTCACTTAAGAACACCACAAAAGATCTTACAATATTTATAGATCACTCAAGACAAGTAAACTTTAAGAGATTTTCATAATGATCAAAGATCTTTTAGATTTTAGATAGATAAAGAGAGAGAGAGAGAGAGAGAGAGAGAGAGAGAGAAAAAAAAAAAAAATGAATGAGGCAAACCTAAGGAAATGATACATGCATAGAAGCAGCCAGAAGATGAGCCATCTAAAGTCTTGCGGTTGACACTTGGCAGCATCTTGTTAACTTAGCCCATTAAAAAGGTGTGAAAATGGCAAGTGCATTTTTATGTCAGAATTGATCATCTAAGGGAGAAATACGTTTTACCTTTCAGTTTCATTTTATCTATCAAATAGTCAATCAATCCAGTTAGTTGCCATGTCACTCTGGTCCAAAGTCATCATTGTGCCACATCCTCACAATCTCTAACTTGGTACAATGGTTCCAGTTCTCTTGCAGCAGTTTTTCCAAACAAATCAGCAAGTTTTTATGTTTAGTTAACTCAAACAATCCATAAATTTGTTTAAAGGCAACACCTTATTACCTACATCAGCAGGATTAAAATGAGTAGAAATCTTTTCAAGTTTTACCATACCTTGTGAAATCACATCTCTAATAAAGTGAAATCTAGCATCAACATGTTTAGATCTATTATGGAAGATATGAATTCTATTTAAATGACTAGCAGATTGGCTATATAAATAAAGAACAACTTGTTTATTAATAAATCCAAATTCATTTAATAGGCCTTTTAACCATCTTCTTTCTTTTATTTCATCAGTTACAGCTCTATACTCCGCCTCAGTAGACAATAGGGCAACAATCTTTCGAAGTTGGGATTTCCAACTTATATGAGAATTGCACGGAGTATACAAATAAGTAGAAGTGGATTTTCTATTATCTTTGTCACCTGCATAGTCGGAATAATTATATCCTTTCAAAACAACACTACTCAGATTGTTTTCTAAATTGAATTTCAAAATCAGAAGTACCCTTGATATAATTGAGAAGCCATTTCAGTGCTTCCTAGTGAGTTTCTCTAAGATAAGACTTATATCTACTTAAAACACATAAAATATGCCAAATCAAGACTGGAGCAGGCCGTTAAGTACATTATAGACCCAACTGCATTAGAGTGTGGCACTTTTGCCACTTTCTCAAACTCTTCTTTAGATTTAGGACATTGTTCATTTGAAAGTTTGAAATGATTTTCTAACAGTTTTTAAGTTGGACATAGCAATTTTTCCAAAGTTTCAACATGTATGATTTCGGACTTCGGACTTAGACATGACATGCCTTCTCTTCTATAACTCTTAATTTCCTAAATTTTTCTATCAAGACCTAAGTCCTTCAATTCAAATTCAGCTTTTTAATTTGTTCTTAATCAATTTTATTTCTTTTATGTCACGACTAGCCAAAAGCATGTCATGTACATAAAGAAGTAGATAAAGTGAATCTTGTCCACCACTTCCTATACAATAAAGACATGTATCAAAATTACTTCTCTTAAAACCAAATCCAATTACAAAAGTATCCTTCTTTTGTACCATTGTCTTGGATCTTGTTTTAAGCCATATAGAGACATTTTAAAAAGGCACACTAAATCAGACTTCTAGTTTATTTTAAAACCTTTTGGTTGTGTCATGCAAAATAATTTCATCAAGATCACCATTTAAAAAAGCTATTTTTATTTCATCCAATTCCTAGTTAAACTATGTTGCTAAGGATAGGATTACTCTAATAGTTATAAATTTTACAACTGGAGAAAAAATTCATTAAAATCTATTCTCCCTTTTTGAGTAAAGCCTTTAGTCATAAGTTTGGCTTTGTTTCTTGTGTCATTCTCATTTTCTTCTCTTATAATTTTGAAAATCAATTTACAATCAACAACCCTCTTACCCTAAAGCCCTTTAATCAGAACCCATATTTTATTCTTTTAAAAGAGATTTCATTTCATCATGCATTGCTGCAAGCTAGTGGTTAGAATCTTTGCTACTCATAGCTTCTTCAAAAGAATCAGGTTCATTTCAATCATGCTTTGAAAGGTTAAGAGAAAAACATCTTCATTGATGCTAACATGAGGTCTTATTTGTCTTTTTGCGTTTCTCTAATAAGTTGATAATCATTTAAAGGTTGATTTGTTTCCAAATCAACTTTTTATTCATCAACATGAGCTCTGCCATCTAAGGTTTCCTCATTTCTATCAATGAATTGAGCATCAATCTGATGAGTTTCTTCAACAGTATGATCCACCTCAATTTCAATCCCCCTCTACATTTTCATTTTGACTTAAAGGTTCTGATTTGTTTTCGTCTTAAGACAAGGAAGGTCATCCTCATTAAATACAATATTTCTACTTATTATGAACTCATACCATTTGACTTCCCTCGCCCAAATTCTATACCCCTTCACACATTTACCATAGCCAAGGAAAACACACTTTAGAGTTCTAGGCTCTAGTTTTCCTTGTAAAGGCTGCACATCAAAGACTTTCAGATTGCTTCAACAAGTTTTCCACTCCACTTTTCTTTCGATGTTTCAAAGTGTATAGCACTAACAGGGCTTCTATTTATCAAGTAACTAGCAGTTTAACGAGCCACTACCCAAAATAATTTTAGGAGGCTTACACTCTTTTTCAATAATAATTCTATTCATTCTTTCAGCTAAGCTATTTTGTTTTGGAGTGTGTGTCATAGTTATGTGTCTCATTATGCAAGATAATTTTCATAACTTATCAAATTCAAGGTGAATTTTACCATTACCAATTCTCAGCACTTTAATCTTTTATCAATTTCATTTTTAATTAAAGTTTTCCATTCTTTGAAAACAATGAAAGTGTCAGATTTTGATTTTGGGAAAAAAATCCAATTTTTTCTAGAAAAATAATCAACGATTAAAAGAAGGTATTTAAAACGAGTATGAATTGGCACAATAGCTAGTCCCCAAAGACTAGTTTGCAAGTATTCAAGTATAGACACAAATTTATACATTCTAGGTAAAAATGGTAATCTTTCCTAAGATACAATAATCACAAAAACTGAGTTTCTCTCTATTATATTTTCCAAAGGTACCCTGTTTTTTCAAAGTTTGTAACCCTTTGTCACGAATTGACCCAATATTTTGTGCCATATTTGTGGCTTGTCATATTGAAAAGAGATTACTGTTGAAGTGGAATCAAAAAAGGTTTTCAGATTGCAAAATGTAAATGCCATATCTCTTGGGGCTTCAAAAATCAATTGTAAGTCCCTCAAAATTTTATTGTATCCCTTATTGATCATTATGCCATTATTTAAATCATCTAAGACCCTTAAGGAAATAAGTTTTCTTTGTAACTCAAAAACACACCTAGTCTATCCCAAAACTAGATCATCGTTAACCTTTACTCTTCAAGTGATAGTTCCTATTCCCTTAAACCGACATGTCATATGATTACCCATTAAAAATTGACCTCCACTTACATTTTCAAAATTAGTTAACCGTTCTCTGTTAGGACACGTGGAATGTGTAGCTCGAGTCAAGAATCCATTCTTGACTAGGTTGATAGTCTATGGAAACATAAACTTCATCAATATTAGTCTTATATTTATAGGCTAATGCTGCACAACCATCAATTTTATGGACAACTGATCTTTAGAGAACTTCTCATTACAGTTGGGTAGGTCATGGGATAATCTGTTAAATCTATCAACATTGACCTCAAGGTTAAGAGAAGGATCCAATTTAAAACCAAAGATTTGTTTCAGAAGATACACTTTATTTGGAATGGTTTTATTCAAATATATACAATTCAACAGTAGTCGTTGTTACAATAATTTCTATGAACACATTATCAGACAAATGCAGAAAGATTGAACTCCGTGTAGTTTCATCAAGTTCAGTTTCTTATTTTCTTCAAGATCAGTTGGCCATGACTCATAAATGGCCTTTGCACATTTTTGTTGAAGTAAAATTGCCCTCATCTTTTGGTACCAGTGACTAAAGTCCCCCTTATAGTTACAACAAGTTCTAAACAAAGAAAAAGTACAAATTGTTATTGGAAGAATTAAGGACTTTACACATACTAATGTATTTTCTAATAATCTTGACTTAGGTTAAGGCAACCCTCAGATTCTAAACAACTTAAAGGGTTTTGGACAAAGGAAGTGTGATGTAGTTCCAAACTACAAACACAATAATAATAAGATGAAACATATTGCTCTTAAGAAAACAAACGTCTTTTCTTATTTCATGAACAACCAAAAACCCTACAAGACATTTTAGAGTCTTAAATATGAAAAAAAAAATGGATAACCTACTGGGCCAACAGTCCCTTAATGGGCTGGGCTACAAAGGAAAATAAATAAATACTGTAAATAGATTCAATGGGAATCGTCGCGAGCTTTTGGAATGGGGTCATGGGCCCAAAACGGACACCGTATACAAAAGTTACGTCATTTTCTTCGAACGCCGACCATCCAAGAGTTCCAAATACGCCGTTTGTTCCTCCACGCGAACCTCCTCATTCTCTCCGAGATCAATGGGATTCGCCCTCGAATCAGAATTGGTAGCACCATCCTCCATGTTATCTCCATGGTATGGTAAAAGATGCTTCACATTAAATACATCAGAAGTCCAAATATGAGAAGGAAGTCGAAGGTGATAGGCGTTAGGATTAATCTTCTCTATAATTTTCACTGGACCAATGGTATAAGGTGATAACTTCGAATATTCATGAGAAGGAACTCGATCCTTAGTCAGTACCGCCCAAACATAATCCCCAACGTCAAATTCAACAGAACGTCGATGTCGATCAGCTGCCTCTTTATACTAACGATTGGACTCTAATAGATTAGCTCGAGTCTCCTCATGAACCTGCTGCAAACTATGAACAAAGTCAACAGCCTTCCCGTGCAACCGAGTTTTAGAGGGCAGAGTTAATAAATCAATAGGAACTGCGGGATAGAATATATACACAACTTGAAATGGACTAAAACCAGTGCTCCTATTTCGAGCATGATTATAAGCAAACTCTGCCTGGCTAAGTCTGATCCCATCAGCGAAGATTATCCCCAACTAAACACTGCAACAAGTAACCCAAAGTTCGATTCACTACCACAGTCTGCCTATCTGTTTGAGGATGGTAAGCACTACTGAAATTGAGCGACGTGTTAACGAACTTCCATAAGCTCTGCCAAAAGTGATCGATGTATCTAGTGTCTCTGTCAGACACAATAGAAGTGGGCAAACCATGAAGACGATAAACTTCCCTGAAGAGCTAGGAAACCTTGACGGCGTCAGTGGTACGCTTACAAGGTATGAAGTGCACCATTTTCAAAAATCGATCCACGACCACAAAAATGGAGTCATGACCACGCTGTGTGCGTGGTAAGCCCAGGACAAAATCCATGCTAATATCAGTCCACGGGGCTGAAGGTACTGGTAAGGGTCGACAAAGACCAGCATTCGTGGCTTCCCCTTTTACCACATGACACACCCTGCATCGCGAGACAAACTTCTCCACTTCATGGCGTATAGTAGGCCAGAAAAATGAGGCACTAGTGAGAGCTAAAGTGCGATCTCTCCCTACATGACCCTCACCGTGAAACTCCTCAATCAATTTCAGATGAAGGCTGCAATCTGGTATATACAACTAAACACCCAAAAGCACATAATTGTCCTCTAACAAAAAAAGAGGATGAGGTCCCTGCAGTAAACGGTGAAAAATGGGGCCAAAATAAGAATCATCAGCATAAAGAGAGGTAAATGTGTTAAACCCCATGACTGCCACCTGTAGACGTGCTAACAACCCATGCCGCCGACTAACCGCTTCTGCCACATGATTAGAAGAACCAGCGTGATGTTTAATGACAAAGTTGAATTGCTGCAAGAAGGCAATCCATGAGGTATGATGAGCAGAGACAGAATCCTGGCAAGAAAAATGTTTGAGGGCCTCATGATCACTGTATAAGATAAATTCCCGTTGAAATAGATAATGTCGCTAATGGCATATGGCCTGAACAACTTTGCATCATAAGTACTATATCGTCCATGACCCCCTACCAACTTTTGACTGAAAAAAACAACTGGTTTCCCCTCCTGACTGAGAACAGCTCTGATGCCCAATTTAGAGGCATCGTAATGTAAGGCGAAAGGCTTTGCGAAATCAGGTAATGCAAGTATCGAGGTTGAAGTCAAACACTATTTAATAACCATGAATGCCTTCTCAGCCTCGAGTGTCCACTGAAACTTACTCTCCTTCATGCAATCAGTAATATGAGATATGATAGTGCTAAAGTGCTGAATAAATCGTCGATAAAACGATGCCAAACCATGGAAGCTCCACGCATTAGAAACTTATTTTAGTTGTGGCCATTGTCGGATCGTATCAATCTTAACTGAATCCACCGTCACTCCCCTGGCATACACAACATACCCCAAAAATAGAACACCGTCGGCATAAAATACACACTTATTACGAGTTGCAAAGAACTCTTCCCTGCGCAAAACAGCAAGAACCTCGCTTAAATGCATACCATGAGACTCCTCTGACCTACTGTATACTAATATATCATCGAAATATACAACCACACACTTACCAATAAACGGTCGAAGGGCTTGGTTCATCACCTACATGAACGTACTCGGTGCATTGGATAATCTGAAGGGCATAACCAGCCACTTAAATAATCCCTCACGTGTCTTAAACGCTGTTTTCCACTCACCACCAGGACATATTCTGATCTGATGGTAACCTATTTTCAAGTCCAGTTTGGTAAATATTGTTGCTCCTACCAACTAATCAAGTAAATCATCTAATCTCGGTATTGGGAAGCGATATCGAATTGTTATTTTATTGATGGCTCTGCTATCTACACAAATTCGATAACTTTCATCTTTCTTTGCCATTAGAAGTGTGGGGAATGCACATGGGCTGAGGCTTTCTTTGATATAACCCTTCTGCACCAACTCCTCTATCGGTCTCCTCAACTCCTCATGTTTTGCCGGGCTCATTTGATAATACGAACGATTAGGTAGCGATGCACCAGGTATCAAATCAATCTGGTGTTGTATATCCTGTAATGGAGAAAGACTTTGTGGAAGGTCCTCTAGAACACATCATGAAATTCATACAACAAGGTGGCAGCTTTGGGTTGAAGACCCGCCACGTAGCTACCATAGAAACTTCCGATACACCCGTCGTCCCAATTTCCACTAACAACAACACAATACCTTCCGCCAACATCTCACCCACAAACAAAGATTGGGAAAGTAGGTTACTACTGTCCCCTGTCGAAGAGATACAATGAGAATCCTTGGAGGGTAATAGTACAATCTTCTTACCCGAAAAGGTGAATGTATACGTGTTTCATCACCCCTCATGACATACATCCCTATCAAATTGCCATGGATTACCTAACAACAGATGACACGTATCCATAGGCACCACATCATACCAAACACTATCACGATACACACTTCCAATAGAGAAAGGTACCAATACACGTCTAGTAACACAAATTTCATTACCTCGTCTCAACCATGCAAGGTTATAGGGAGTAGGGTGGGGTTCGGAGCCTAACTTCAGCTTCTGTACGGTCACTTCTGATATCACATTCTCACAACTGCATGAATCAATGATGAACCTACACACTGTCCCCAATGGTACACGTGGATAGAAATATGTTGTTTCGCTGCAAGTCCTCAAATGACCCCTTAGGCGTAAGGCACGCCCGCCGCACCACCAAAAAAGGTCCCGTGTCACCTGTATGCACCACTTCGACCTCTTCTTCTTCATTCACTACATAAACTGGTTCTTCAACATAGGTTTGTGTTGCTTCTCCGATCAACAAGCCTGGGCGTAACTGTCCTTGGGATGGATAGTCCCTCCTCAAATGACCAAAACCACCACAACCAAAATACTGATTGCCACGCCTTCGTCCACCAGAAGGAGCCTAGTCACTCGTACTTGCGGCTGGAGAAGTCGTTGGCCGAATGTTCTGATCAACGTCCCGACCCCCAGATGTGGAAGATTGGGACGGACCAGATATGGGATTTTGGACGAATGGTCAACCCCGCCTCCAGATGGACCACCAAAACTGCTCACTATAGAACGACATATTTGCTGAGTTTCAGCCTGAAGTGCACGTTGATGAGCCTCCAAAACAGACATCGGTGAAAACATATTAATAATATCATGCAAATTCAATCGTAGCCCACCAATGTAGCGCGTCACCAACTGATCCTCTGACTTGCCCACCTCATTACGTGCTATCAATTGGTAAAACTCTGTGGAGTAAGCATCTACAGAGTGGTTGCCCTACCTTAAATTCTATAATCACTGATACAGGGTTCTGATATAATTAAAAGGAATAAACGCCACCTTCAACTGCTTCTTCATCTTTTCCTACGACTGAATTTTCGTCTTACCCTGATGAATCCGGTTCTGTTTAAGTTGCTGTCACCAAGCAGCAGCACGACCATGCAAATGCGTAGCCACCAATGGTACCCTCTTATTGTCGGGCACCTCCTTGTAATCCAAGATCTCCTCTACCACCGCTAGCCAATCAAGAAATTCATCCACCTCTATCCCACCGTGAAATTCAAGGATATCAACCTTGATTCCGGACTCCCAACGTTGAAACACATCCTACCCATGGGGCTGTTGTACACGACCTCCACGTACATCCGATAAGGTCTAATCGTGTGAGCTCTCACCTGATTCATATCCTTCTTTCCCATCACTCGAGGGGCCACGACGTAGAGGGACAGGAGGTGTTTCGTTCCGTACAACCTCTGTTGCCCACGTCATAAACTAATCAAACTGAACTATCGATGCATCGATTTGATTACGCAGATCTACAACTTCATCAACTTGGCCACCATAACCAGCACGTCCTCTTCCATGAACCATGCTCTGATACCAAATGATATAGTTCGAAACTACAAACACAATAATAACAAGATGAAACAGATTGCTCTTAAGAAAACAAATGCCCTTTCATATTTCATAAACAACCAAAAACCCTAAAAGATGTTTTAGGGTCTTAAATATGAAAATAACAGATAACCTACAGGGCCAGCAGTCCCTTAATAGGTTGGGCTACAAAGCAAAATAAATAAATACTGTAAATAGTGAACTAAGAAACATAAAGTGCCGTTTTGACTTAGGAAACGAATTCAAACATCCAAAATCCATCATACGTCAGGATATTGCAGTGAGGTCAAAGGGAATCATCACAAGCCTTCCGGAATGGGGTCATGTGCCCAAAATGGACACCGTATGCAAAAGTTATGTCATTTTCTTCGAACACTGACCATCCAAGCGTTCCAAATACGCAAGTGCATGTTCCTCCACGCGAACCTCATCAAATTGGCAAGAGAGTCACAAACCTGAATAGATATACTTGTTTACAAAGAACCACACGTATAAACAAACAATCTAGTAAATCGTAAAATAGGAGCGAACTCACCAGATCCCTTCATTAGGGTTTCAAGAAATAACAACAAATTGTTGAGTCAATGATTAGAAGTTTCAATGCTATCGTAGAAGAAGCCAAGAACTACCATCTAACTACTCTAATAACACTGTTATAATTAAGTTCAAATAGTTAGGCAACTTTACGAAATGAAAATAGCAGAAAATATAAAGAAATTGAAAGTAAAAAATGGACACAAAATTTTCGCCCTATGGCAAGAGGTTTAGAGCCAGGCTCCTAATCTCTTTTTGAGCTTCCGTCACTAGAAGAAAGCCAACAAAACCAAAGTATCCAAGTTGCAGCTTTTGAGCACTCAAACAAAATAACTCAAGATTACCTATCAACATGGCTACAGTTCACTCAAGAACACCATAAAAGATCTCACAATATTTACATATCACTAAAGACAAGTAAACCTCAAAAGATGATCAGAAAATCAAAGATTTTTCAGATTTTAGAGAGAGAGACGAAGAACTCAGAAAGCTAGAAAAAGAGACACGACCTATCCCGAATCACCCTCACAATATGTCATGTGGCTATAACTCTAAAATCATCGGGCTCCTCAAACTATCAAGAACCAATTGCTACCTGTAAGAAAAATTGTGGAAAAATATATGAGTTGATTGCACAGTGAGTGGAAAATTTTGAAAATAGTTATACTTTCACATTTATACATATTTATCAAAAAACTAGATCATGTCATTTAATAATTTACAGAATAACACCATATAATTACAACCAAAAAGTGGGACATTCCCATAACACTTTAAAATATCATCTCATAGTCATAATTTAAACATGAGCTAATATCTATACTATAATCTCATCACATCAAATGTACTAAAAATCCACCAAAAATGTATCCTCTAACTAAAATCTGTAATCTAATCATACGTTCATAGACTGCCCCTCAGGCTAAGCACTCTCGACATGGGTCTCGGGTAAATGGAAGCAGGTCTCAGAGACCTCTCATAATCAATTCTAGAATACGGCCAAGGCCTCTCAATGAACTATATGTATATGGTCAAGACCCCTCAGTGTAATATAGAACAAGAATGAGGCCTTTCAGTGAACTAGAAAAAGTATATAATCATAGGTACTTTTCTGATCGATCTCAATAACACATATGTCTCACATTCCAATTCACAAATACTCCATATATAATCTTTGAAATTTCACATATATCATAGTGAAAGAACCTTCATAATAATCATGTAATCGAGCAAATAATTGTACATAAAGTAATAGTATAGTTAATTTATCAATACTTGAAAATATTTAAGCTTTTCTTACTCACCAAGTTGTAGATTGACCGCGACTTCAATCTTCACATCACCTCCTCACATTCAAATACTCATATTCAAATACCAAGTATGATATCTCGCAATCGCTCCAAGAGATCATATCCCTTCACAAAGGTGCCTTAAGCATTGTTCCTACCATTAGAAATGAGGATTTACTAATAAGAACTTGGAATCTTTTAGTTTCAATGTCATAATCCCAGTTATGGTCACTAAAATATACTCCTTTATATAAGTTATCTTAACACCTAGACCCAATATTAAACACTTTATCTGGTTTCCATACTAACGTATCCAAGAAAATCAGATGATTGACAAAACTAGCACTATATTTCCACAATATTGGAATCTAGCACCAATGTCCGTATATTGAAATCTCTCTCCAAACCCATTGACAAAAAATAGAATTTTGTAGAAATCTGCCCGAAATTGGGAAAGAATAAGGTAGACTAAGTAAGATAAAGCCTCAAATCCTTATCTAACTATGATAAATCATAATCATGTGTTTAATATCCTATAAACAAACACAAGGAAATTAAAGAATAGGTCTCTATTTCACAAATTCATTACCAAAGTTTTACTTTATTCAACACCAATTTCCCAATATACATCTCTTTAATATGTTCTTGCTTAATACCCCAAATACATTTCAATATCCTTTAATTCTTGCTAAACCTCGAAATTTTTCCATAACCCTAAAAATTTGATTAACATAACTTTTTACTTGCCTCTTGAAAATAAGAAAGAATTGGAGGGATGAAGAACCCAAGCTTGAAAGTTCTGGCATCTGATTTTTGTTCTTCCCTTTTCTTTTCTTTTCTTTTCTTTTCTTTTTGTCCCCCTCCTTCCTCTCTTTTCTTGATTCTTCTCTGCCTCGGTTTTTACTTTCATTTTGTCCCCCAAAACGAGAAAATGGATTGATGTCTAAAGTTTAATGGATAACTATTGGATAATTGCAAGTCCCCCAATCTTCATATAACATACATTTAGTCCTTAAATTTCCAACAATAGAAACTAAATCCCAACTTAAATCCTTATTTCACTTTGACTAGTTGAATTATTTGACTTTAACTAGAAATGAGTGGGGTGTAACAAAACGAATGAATGAATGAGGCAACCCTAATCCAAATGATACACGCATAGAAGCAACCAGAAGGTTACCCATCCAAAGGTCCTGGTGTTGAGAGTTGGCAACATCTCGTGAATTTAGCCCATTAACAAAGGCATGAAAATGGCAAGTGCTTTTGTAAGTAAGAATTGATCAGCCAAGGAAGAAATATGTTTTTCCCTTTAATTCTATTTCATGAGTCAAGTAGTCAATCAATCCAGTCAGCTGCCACATCACTCTGATCCAAAATCATCATTGTGCCACATCCTCATAGGATGTCTGAATTTGGTTGTTGGATAATCAATCTAGAGATTCTACTTGAATTGCAAAAGGGTGAACTAATAAGCATGCCTGATGAGTATGATTTGCACTTTTTAAAATATGCTTTTGGAGTGATCTGTGCCTTATGTGTCATCATGGTGTGTGCATAGTATCACAAGTGTAGCAAAGATTTGCTCTATAAGTTATTTTTTTAATAAGTTACTAATACTTGTAAGTTATTGCAGGATGAAGTATGCTCTTTGCTCTCGATTGAGAGAACATCCAGAAAATGTGACATCAAACTGTAGGTTTGATAATATGAAGACGGTAATAATTGTCCTATATAAATAACACAAACAACTTTTGATAAATGCTAATTGGGATGACGATAAATTGTTTATTCAATTGATTGTTAAGAGCACCTAATTAATTTTTTAACCAATACTATCAAGAACAAAGTATTTTTCATCTCTATTTAGGAGTGCTATTTTATATACAACACTCATATACATCATGTCAACATCAAAGTGCTTCCCGTTATAATGGGGATACGGTCTATCTAATGTTTTTT
>CAIGRB010099475.1:70085-90471 GCA_903798255.1 Fraxinus quadrangulata
AACCCTAATCCAAATGATACACGCATAGAAGCAACCAGAAGGTTACCCATCCAAAGGTCCTGGTGTTGAGAGTTGGCAACATCTCGTGAATTCAGCCCATTAACAAAGGCATGAAAATGGCAAGTGCTTTTGTAAGTAAGAATTGATCAGCCAAGGAAGAAATATGTTTTTCCCTTTAATTCTATTTCATGAGTCAAGTAGTCAATCAATCCAGTCAGCTGCCACATCACTCTGATCCAAAATCATCATTGTGCCACATCCTCATAGGATGTCTGAATTTGGTTGTTGGATAATCAATCTAGAGATTCTACTTGAATTGCAAAAGGGTGAACTAATAAGCATGCCTGATGAGTATGATTTGCACTTTTTAAAATATGCTTTTGGAGTGATCTGTGCCTTATGTGTCATCATGGTGTGTGCATAGTATCACAAGTGTAGCAAAGATTTGCTCTATAAGTTATTTTTTTAATAAGTTACTAATACTTGTAAGTTATTGCAGGATGAAGTATGCTCTTTGCTCTCGATTGAGAGAACATCCAGAAAATGTGACATCAAACTGTAGGTTTGATAATATGAAGACGGTAATAATTGTCCTATATAAATAACACAAACAACTTTTGATAAATGCTAATTGGGATGACGATAAATTGTTTATTCAATTGATTGTTAAGAGCACCTAATTAATTTTTTAACCAATACTATCATGAAAAAAGTATTTTTCATCTCTATTTAGGAGTGCTATTTTATATACAACACTCATATACATCATGTCAACATCAAAGTGCTTCCCGTTATAATGGGGATACGGTCTATCTAATGTTTTTTTATAGTACAGTATATGTATAATTATTACATTGTAATGCACTAATTAAGATGTATATTAATGATTACTGAACTATACATTTAGTTTGAACCCTTATGAAAAAATCCACTACTGAAAATAGCTTTTTACCCATGGATAATTACTAACGGATAAAAGTAATCCACTTTTTAACTATAATAATCAGTGACAGAATTTCCGTAGGTAAATGTGATATATCTTTACCAACGAATATTTCGTGCCTTATGTTGTCTTTAACAATTTGATCTTTCACCTAGAGAATATTTCACATCGATAATTACCAACGCTAATAAAAAAAAGGATTATTCGTTGGAAAAAGCAATCCACTTTTAACTATGGTAATCAACAACAAAATTTTTATTGATAAAGAAAATATCTCTTTACCAATGGATATTCTGTGCCTCTTGTTGTCGTTTAAAGTTTAGATTTTTCACCTATGGATATTCCGTAAGTGACGTAGTCGTTGGTAAAAATAATCTACTTTCAACTACGGTAATCAACAACATAATTTTTATTGATAAATGTGATATCTCTTTACCAACGGATATTCGTGCCTTTTGTCGTCATTTAACTTTTAGATCTTTCACCCATAAGGATAATTACCAACTGATTACATCCGTTGGTAATTATAAATGGATTATCCGTTTGTAAAAGTAATCCACACGAGTTCATGTAAGTACAAATTAGAGTTTAAGTACTTTATAGTTTGTTCATATAGTGAGTATGACAAGTAATATAATTTTTTTACAGGATACTCATAAGGCTTCAACAGAGACCAAGTATGGTACCGTTAGAGATGATCAACCCGATTTTGATCCCAAATCATGGATGGATGCTGTCAACGATCCATCTAAGTGCCGTGTTTATGGGTTTGGTCCACTACAATCTGTTTCACATGTTCTTGGCACACCTACTTCACCTATACTTCAATTCTTGCATGTGATGAATAGGTGAATATTTTAAACTCAGGGATGGCCAGTACATGAAATACAATAGAAGAAAACAACGACATCTTGAAAGAGTTGAAAGAAATCATAAGGTCGAGATGCGACAAATAGTGTGAAGAATGCTTAGGGAACTAAATATTCCAAACTTTCAATTTTCTTCTAGCACGGGATCATGAAATGAAGGTGTGTAAGACATGACGTTCATACATTGGAATTTCAATATAATAACTTTATCTATTAAAGCTTTAGTGAATTTCGACGATTATGATTATTTAGTGAGTTTTGATAATATTGATTATTAATTAGCACGTTTTATAAATTTTTAGTAGTTTTTATTAAAATATAAATAAATTAAGCTTAACCTACGAAAAAGGTTACTAACAGAAATTTAGTTGGTAATGATAAAGCTTTTAGACTTTTACCAAGTAAATTTCGGTTGGTAATGAAAAAGTTTTTACCAACGGATATTCGGTTGGTAAAGGTAGATATTTACCAATGGAAATTAGGTTAGTAATAGCAATATTTTTCCATTGGATATTTAGTTGGTAATTGTAATATTTTTACCAACAGAAATTCGGTTGGTATAGATAAGATTATTACGAATGGAAATTACATTGGTAAAGATAGATTATTACCTATGGAAATTTTGTTGGTAATAGGTTTACACTTTACCTATGGACGATCCGTTGGTAAACTATCAGTAACCCTCAAATTAGCAACGTATTTGTGGTTGATAATTTTTTGTTTGGTGAAGACTAATAGCAACGGATATCATGGCTTCAAGAATGGAAAATCCGTGCCTAAAGCCACATTTTTTGTAGTGTCTTAGGCCCTAATCACTGATATTTTATAATACGATCGGTTGATTTTGTTTTTTCAGCATTAGGGGAGAAATTAGTAACTGGAAATAATACATGATGTATCATATTGTTTTATCTATATCTGCGTTCTTGACAATCTCAAAAGAAAAAACTCATTTGCAACATTAACTTTCTACCTACAAGAGATTAAAAAAAACTTACATACCAGCTATAGATGCTCAATCTCGTATTAATGTCTTAGAAGGAGAAACTAATGTATTATATAAATGACACGTCTGAATTGTTGTGACATTCGATTCTGAAGGGAAAAAATGGAATAAATAAGACAGACGATCCTAGTTAGGAGGCAAAACATATAGACGTAACTAATTTTAAAACTCTTGAAGAGATTCAAGTACTTGTTGAAAGTAGAGATATTTCAATATATCATGCGAGAGAAATAGAAACAAAAAGAAAAAAAATTGTCGACAATGCTTTTATACATAATGGACCACTTCATAATATGAATAGGAAGGATATCGAAATAAATTCATCTACACATATCAATTAAAGAAACGATTGGGCAATTAAATGATACATTCCTAGCAAAATCGAACTTACTAAAGAAATCTAAAGTTCTAGACTTTGCAGTCTGAACACCTAAAGATGTATATTTATGCGAAGAGGGAAGAGAAAAATAAAGTCATAATAGATAATGCATGACTCTTAACTTAATATATTATTCAACGACTTGTATAAAAAGATAAATCAATGCATTAAATTTGATATGTATATAATAAATGTTAGCCAACATTACTACTAATATTATCACTAAACGATTTAATATGTCTAAAGCATATAATTTAAGTGATATCATAGTGAGTGAGAGAAAATATTGTTTTACGCTTTTCCATATTCAAATATTTTGTCACATCAGATTTCTTTGCAATGTTTTTAATCAGGGAACTTTTGTAGTACTTTCAAATAAAAAATTTACTCATTTTCATTCATTAGGATTTTTTTCATAGGGTTTTCATATTAAGATTTTGATGAGATATATTCTTTGTATAATAAGCATCCATAACCTAAGGATATTTACTCTTAATATAATCTTAAGATTTTACTCATGTATGTTATAAATTGTATATGAGACTCCCAAATAGAGCAAAAATAAAATCTGTTTTTCAATGGACCATCATACTGACTAAATTCAAATATAGATTGATAAATATCTTGTATGAGGATGATATTACTTGGGGATGTAACAATGCAACATGGAAACATGGAACTTCACCAGAATTGTGATATTGAAGACATCGACGTACACGATATTGATGGTTTGATACAAAGATTTTCATTAATTGAAATCGGGAAAAGTAGTTGTGTACTCTTTTTCCTTTTACCAAGTTTTGTCCTATTTGATTTTCTTGACAATGTTGTTTTCGTTTCTTCATCTAAATTATTTGTACTTACCAAAATATCAAACTGTGATGAGTGCTAATTTCGTATATGCATTTTAATTCAAAATAAACAAAGTTAGATAAAGAAGAGAAAAAATCCGTTTCTTGACAATCTGGGCCGTATATATTGTTAAGTGATAGAATCCCACATCGACTAAAGATGTAAACATAGACCAACTTATAAAGGATTGGACTAATCATCTTAATAATGTTGACCTTTTAAGATGGAACATCAATTCTTAACATAGTATCAGAGCCCATTAATCTCTAATGAGCAATTCGATCCAATTAAGACTCCAAAAGTAAGCATACGGATTTCAAAATTTGTCTGCTCAAACGAGCCACCATCTTGCTAAGGCATGTTAAGGGATATAATCCCACATCGACGTTTGAACAACCATCTTGCTAGGGCATGTTAAGGGATAGAATCTCGCATCGACTAAAGATGTAAACATAGACCAACTTATAAAGGATTGGACTACTCCTCTTAATAAGGTTGACCTTTTAAGATGGAACCTCAATTCTTAACATATATTCCATCTATTACGTTGTGAATAATGTTTGCAGGTCTATAAGTCGTAATTGGGTCATGAAAATTGTGCATTATACATCTCCATTAAACCACGATCTTACTTTTTTTTATCATTGCGAATAATACCCATTGAGCAAGTATATCCCCTAGAATATATGTGAACTACAAAGAAATCAGCTATGTCAAACTTTGTTATTTGTGCACACCACTTGCAACTGTCTTCTAAGCAAATAATTTTATAGGTAGTTTTGTTTGATTTATTCTCTTTGAACTCAAAGTGGTGTTTCAATAAAATCATTTATAAAGCTTCAAGAATATCTCTCTTGGCGTCAAACAATTGTTCGACATCTAAATCTTCATCATCGGGTCGAGAAGACCGTGATCTAGGTCCATCATGCGAGTCCCCAATGACTCGTGTCTATGCGTGGATAAAACAATCAGATCCTAGTTTGTAAATAAAATTCTTCCACATTGTCTTGCGACTATCTAGAGGGGTCAGTGTAACAGTGAGATCCATGCCTATAACAATTTTATATGTAATAACTACAGCAACTGTATCTTTAATTTTCAGCAATTTGTCCTTGTTTTTAAAAATTTACTACGCTCTGAATTTCAGCATGCTTTTAGTTGGAAAATGACCCTTTATGATTTAACTATGATATGCAACTAAAAACAGGTCAATCGGAGTCCCGTGGAATTTTTTATAGCATTTTTAGTAAACTGTGACATGATAGATTCCGGAATACAGTTCAGCCTGTTTGAAAAAATATTTGGGCCTCAAACAGCATCGTTGAAATCGCAAATTTTTGTATGTTGTACTTATATAAGTTTCATACTCACTGCTAAATGTTGTGATAATATTAACAAAGCAAAGAGAAAGGAAAGTGAATAAAGTAATGGTAAAAATAATTAGTTATTTATGTTGGCTTTCTTCATTAATATATATAAACTTTACAAAGTGATTTAAGTACAAAAAGTCTTCCATACTTCACCTACTACAAGACATCACATTTGACAGCTTTATCACCATACCATACATGTACTAGTAATTCAAGGAATGATTATTACAAAAAGGCATAGTGGATTGACAGTAAAAATGTCATGTTACACTTAACATTCCTCCTTAACATTTTTGCTGGAAACACCAAGAAGATCTCTTAGTGTTTCAAACTTTCCTTTTCCCAATGACTTAGTTAGAATATCAGCAAGTTGTTCATTAGATTTGCATTGTACCAATTCAATTTCCTTCCTTTGTTTCGCCTCCCTGATTGAATGATATTTAATCTTGATATGCTTGGTTCTACCATGGAACACATGGTCCTTAACCATTGCTGTTGTACTTTGATTATCACAAAATATGATGGTAGCTTTATCTGGTTTATGCTTTAAGTCTTCCACCACTTTCCTTAACCAAACAGCTTGGTTGGTGGCTTCTGATGCAGCAATATATTCAGCCTCTGCAGTCGATTGAGCCACATTTTTTTGCTTTGTAGAATTCTAGCAAATGATGCTTGATCTAACATAAAATATATATCCTAATTGCTCTTCATATCCTCTGGACTCCCAGCCCAATCACTATTTGTATAACCAGTTAACTTCTAGCTTTCTGACCTCCTAAAACGGATTCATAAATCCTCTATTCCTTTAACATATCTTGGGACTCTTTTAGCTGCCTGAAAGTGCAATTCACTAGGCTCTTCTCTGAATTTGGAAAAGATATTTGCAGCATAAGTCAAATCAGGTCTAGTTTTTGTGAGGTAGAGCAGGCAGCCAACAATACTCCTACAGACCTTTGCATCTATTTTCTTAGCATCATCATTCTTTAGCAGACTTGCATTCTGAACTAAAGGAGTTGCTATAGGTTTGCAATTCTCCATACTAAATTTCTTCAAGATTTCTTTAGCATACTTCTTTTGGCATATGAAAATCCCTTGATCAGATTGATTGATCTCTATTCCTAGAAATAATTGCATCTCCCCCAAGTTTGTCATTTCAAAAGCTTTCTTTTCTTTAAATCAGCCATCACACCTTCAATCAATGTAAAGTTGCTGCATGTAATCAATAGATCATCCACATACAGTGATATGATTACCAGATTCTTTTTCTCCTCCTTTACATATAGGGTCTGCTCATTCACACTTTTAACAAAGCCAAGGTAGGTTATATGTTCATCAATCCTGATGTACCAAGCCCTTGGAGTTTACCTTAATCCATACAATGCCTTTTTTAGGAGATAAACTTTATCCTTCATTTCAGTAGTTACAAAACCTTAAGGCTGTTCAATGAAGATTTCTTCATTTAAATAACCATTTAGAAATGCTGATTTCAAATCTAACTAATAGATTTTCTACCATTTTTGAGCTGCCACTGCCATCAGCAATCGTATTTTTTCATACCTTGCAACTGGAGCAAAGGTATCTGTAAAGTCTATTCCAAATTGCTGTACATATCCTTTGACAACCAGCGTTACTTTCAGCTTGTTAACTGGTCCATCAGGGTTCAATTTTGTTTTATACACCCACTTAACCCCAATTACTTGCTTATTCTAAGGTCTATCAGCCAATTCCCAGGTGTCATTCTTTTCTATGATTCTGATTTCCTTCTCCATTGCAGCCATCCACTTAGATGATTTTGAGGCTTCAATAAAGCTTGTAGGTTCCACAATTGCAGCATTACATCTAGCATAGACATCTACTGGAGGTCTTATTTTCATTCTACCTTCATTTGATTCTGAATCATCATCATTATCATCAGGTTCTAATTCACCCTCATCACTTCCTTCATCTCTGTTCTGAGGAATCATATTACTGGTTTTTTTTTTAACTACAGAGTTTGCGTCCCAATTCCATGTGGCATTTTATCCACCTTAATGTCCCTGCTGGAGATTATCATTTTTGATTGAGGGTTAAACACCATATAATCTTTGGCATTGTTATAATACCCAACAAGTATACCAACTTTTGCTTTATCACTGAGTTTGTCCCTCTTTGCATCAGGAACATAAGTGTAACAAACATTCCCAAACACCTTTAAATGTGAGACTTCTGGTTTTGCATCATACCAAGCCTCATGAGGTGTCTTTTTCTCCAAAGATTTTGTTGGCAGACGATTAAGGAGATAGACTGCTATGTTGACTGTCTCTGCCCAGAACTCCTTGGGTACTTTCTTCTCAATCAATAAGCAAATGGCCATCTCCTTCATCATTCTGTTTTTCCTTTCACTCACTCCATTCTACTGAGGGGAATACTGAATGGTTAATTAGTGCTTAATACCTTCAGCCTTACAGAAATCATCAAATTGCCTACAGTTGTCTCAAATCCATTATCAATTCTTCTTACCTTTATATTGCATCCACTTTCATTCTCTACCATGTTTTTGAATGTTTGGAACATAGCTGCAGCCTTAGACTTAGCTTTTAAAAAATAAACCCAACACATTCTAGAAAAATCATCAATTAAGATGATGAAGTACCTGTTGCTATTCAAGGTGGTAGTCCTCATTGGTCTTCTGAATGCACCAACTTAAGCTTAGTTGTGGTCCTCCTTGACTTATTTTTTGGAAATGGTAGCCTAGTTTGCCTCCCAAGTTGGCAAACATCACACACACACAATTCAACCTTGATTTCAGGTAAATTTTAGCTTAGTTGTGGTCCTCCTTGACTTATTGTTTGGAAATGGTAGCCTAGTTTGCCTCCCAAGTTGGCAAACATCACACACACACAATTCAACCTTGATTTCAGGTAAATTTTCTACCAAACTAAACTCATTTAATTGCCTCAAGGAATTGTAATTAACATGGCCAAAACATTTATGCCTTAAAATAGAATTATCATAGACATAAGTGAATGCTTGTGTGGTGATGTTTTTTCCAATCAATAAGAAAATGTATGTTCTTCATTTCAACTGTCATTACTACTTCCAGTTTTATCTGGTATTGTTAGTGCATTTTCCTTAAACATAAGTGTATGGTTCTTTTTAAGTAATTGCCCTACACTAACTAGATTTTGATCAATCTCTGGCACATAAAGAACATTAGCTATATGTTTAATACCTACAGATGTCTCCACTTCAATTACTCCAATCTCCTTCACATCAATATAGTCTCCATTGTCAACCTTCACCTTAGATAAGTAGGCCTTTTCAATTCAACAAAGATATTTGAGTTTGCTATCATATGGTGTGTACACCTAATATCTAGCAACCAATTTCCTCCTTTGTCATTGGCTTGAATAGTTGTAAATAGGTGTTCCTCCTACGGATCTTGCTGATTCTCTGTAACCTGAGCTTGCTGCTGTATTTGCTTCTCTTTTCTTGTTTTGTACACCTTTTCAACATGGCCAAATTGCTTGCAACTTCTACACTGGATGCCAAGCCTATACCAACACCATTTTGGAGAATGCCCCTTTCTTTTACAATGAGGACAAGGTGTAAATTTTCCTCCTTGTTGCAAGTTTTGCTGCCTTCAAGTTCCTTCTTCTCAGTCAGAACCTCTTCATTCCAAGGCTCGTTTGAGCTTTGTATCTTCCTTTAACAAACAAGGCTCCTTCAGTTTGTTCTTCTTGCCTCATCAACCTTCTTTGTTTTGTTGCTTGAAGGGCATTAACCAGTTCAACCAAAGTAATTGATGGCAGATCTCTTGAATCCTCAAGTGATGTTATCTTGGCTTTAAACTTCTCAGGTAAGCTGATCAGAACCTTCCACCACTCATTTGTTTGGCAATTCATCTCCCAACAGCCTAATCCGATTTACAACCTTCATCAACCTGTCTGCAAAGTCTTTTACCACCTCAATTTCCTTCATTTTCAAGGTCTCAAACTCCCTTCTCAAGTTGAGCACTTGCATCTGTCTAGTTCTCTCATTTCCTTGGAATTCCTCCTTGAGTCTATTCCAGGCTTCGTTTGTCGTTTCACAAGTCATTATCCTTGTGAAAATCATAGCAAACTGAATGCATGAGAGAGCCTTAAACTTCTTGGCAACATCTTCACTGTATTGTTTGATTTGAGTAACTGTGTGGTTAGCTCTCAATGGTGGAGGTTCAATGCTTGTCTCGATTATCTCTTAAAGGTCATAATTGAGATAGGTCTTCATCTTTGCAGCCCAGAAGTTGTAATTTTCTCCATTGAAGGCTGAGGGTAGAGGTGCTGAAAAGCCGGTTGATGCCATCCTATTTTCTGTCAACTCTGTTTTCTCTACTGTTAGTTTCCCCTTTTTATTACTTCTATTCTTCTTCCTTCTTTTTGCGGTCCCTTTCTAAGAACAAGGGAGCTCTGATACCATGTGATAATATTAACAAAGGAAAGTGAACAAAGTATGGTAAAAATAATTAGTTATTTATGTTGGCTTTCTTCATTAATATATATAAACTTTACAAAATGATTTAAGTACAAAAAGTCTTCCATACTTCACCTAATACAAGACGTCATATTTGACAGCTTTATCACCATACCATATATGTACTAGTAACTTGGGGAATGATGATTACAAAAAGGCATAGTGGATTGACAATAAAAATGTCATGCTACACTTAACAAATGTTCATAAATTTTAGTCTAGGTTTGTTAGGTCAGATAATTTTTTGCAACTCATTGCACAATTGGAGAAAACTGTTTTGAGCTTGCTGATTTTTTTTAAAACTCACACCAAATAATTTTGGTTCCATATTTCTTAAAGTCTATATGTTAAAAATGGTTAAGGCTTTACAATATTTATTTATTAATTTAAATTTTAAAACTTTTCCTAATCTCATATTTCGAAGATTTACATTAAAGAACTCACATTCGGTAACGCGTCGGGTTATAAGAATTTTGGGCGTTACATCCATATTATGGTCCACTTCATGAGTTGCTTCATGATCATTCACGGATATATTATTCCTTAAAAGAAATACGCAAAGATGAGCATTTTGGCTTTTGTTGACCTGACCTCACTTGCATTTTGGAAATAATCTTTATCGGTAGAACCGAGAAATTTGAATTATAAAAAATAAAAATAAAAAAAAAAATAGAAATCCGAAATTCATCTCGTACTCAAGGGATCCACGTTGATGAGATTTTGTACATCATAATATGTGTGTGTGTGTGTGTGTTATACGTCTTCTGTTAAATGAAGTGTGGAAACACCTTCTCAATTACTCTTCCAATTTCTTGTCCACCCATCATTTTCATTCTTTTAAAACTCACTAAAGTAACAAATTGCAACGAGTATCGATTCCATATCTTCAACTTAATTTAGAAGAGCAAAAAAAGTCGTTTGTTGAAGATCTGGTCCTTCGATTACATCTGTTACAAATGGCCTAGACCGTCAACAAACGGCCCAGCAAAAAATGTTGAACATTTGTTACAGGCGGCCTAGATCATCTGGGCCATCGGTTAACACACGATCAAGATAGTTTAAATTTTTGCTATTCGATTTTCATTAATCTGCTAAAATATTATCAGATTTAACCAATAATTTGTATCCATATATCTAAACAAACTAAAAGTAGCGAACCCAAGTTTTAACAATTAAAAATGAAGTTAAACTAATGAAACCGAAACTAAGTAAATGCACAAAAAGTGCAGATATACTTCGCGATTACTGCGAACCCAAGTTTTAACAATTAAAAATGAAGTTAAACTAATGAAACCGAAACTAAGTAAATGCTCTCAAAGTGCAGATATACTTCGCGATTCAAAATAATGAAATATTAGCTTCTAATAATTGTTCACGAGACACTTGCGTCAAGTGTTTGAAGAAGTTTTTTAGATTTTAGTGTTGGATAAGATGAAGAATGAAAGAGCCATTACTAGTGTTAGAGACGATGAAGAATTAAAGAGTTGTTGGCTTTAAATTTGAATTCGAATGAGTTGTTTTCTTTTGTAATTAAAAGTGTATTAATGTTTTTGTCATTAGATTATTTTAGTAATTTATAAACATTAAGGATGGTGTTATTTACTTTTGATATTAAATAAATCCCATCCTTGTCCCAATTCCCCAAATTTTGATTTTAAATAAGTTGCAGGCTATGGTTCGAGACAAGAACTGAATTCCCCATCTTTGGCCAAATTTCCCAACTAACCACGGAATCCTAGTCCCATTCAAGGCAGGACAATGTGGGGGCGGGGATTGACATTCCGATATCAAAACTACTTATTGAGTTAGAGGTGGTAATGGATCGAGCTAGCTCGACCAACGGTCATCGTGGCTAGATCTGGCCCGCTATGTATTAAAAAGTTGAGCCAACCCATCAAGTCCTTTGATTTTGCCAAAAAAAAAAAAAAAATTGAATTCGAGATACACAAACTAGAAGTCAACGAGGTTAGGATTCAGGCTTGGTTAGACTCCTCATAGAAAATCTAGATTGTTTTAATTCGAGCTCGAACCATCTATGAACTAGGATCTTTTCACAAGCTGGTTTGGACCCATTGCCACGGCCCACTCGTTGAGTCATGAGATGATAAGTTCACGTTGTCTCTTTTCTCAAGGCTCTTAAACATGTAATGTTTTAGTTAATGCTTATCCTTGAAGTAAAGCATAAATTACCTTGTGTTTGTGCATTCATTCATTCATGTATATGATTGCTTTAACTGCATATAAAATGCATTAATTTTTAGTTAGAATGAATAGTATGTGTTGAATTATGCGTAATTATACGTTAACATTTATCAGGTACAGAGTCCATTATCCTCTCTTTTTGTTATATATAGTATATTGGTCTTTATGTTGAATGGACCTAATTTTGGTTGCACAGTAGGCAGACATTACCACAATTGAATTACTTGACTTAATTTAGATTGGTTCTCTATCAATGGCTAATTAAGGATTCACATGCTTGCTCTAATTTTGTATGGTGCATGAATGTAATCATGCAACTTGTATACCAAAGTCATTAATTATTATACGTTGTCCGCTCTAAAAGGGTATTCGTTATCTTATCCCTCATGAATTTCTATCATGTCTCTTAAGATTCGAATCCAAAACATCTACCTTATAAGAGATGCAAGTTGAATCATGGTACTAATTGAGCAAATATAGCAGATGCTATAATGAAGGCATCTTCCTACATTATGTTTACCAAGACACATGAAATCTATTGAAATAATTCTTTATGAGATGACATGCCTTGCATGCTTCCTTTTCGTGATTGAGTTACTGTTTACTTGTTAATAATTATATTTCCTTGGGTGGCATGAACTTAAATATGTGGTTCAAGCATTTGAATTAAAAAAAAAAATTACGGAAGCTTAGTTAAAGGATCCACTTTTTCCTATTGTTCATCATAATGTTGTCGCCTGTGTTCAGAATAATTGTGAGATTTTTGTTTTTATGATTTGTGTAGAAATATTGCTCTTGATTTACCTATGATGATCCCATGATTTGAACAATTTCTCATTAACTCCTTGAATTTGTTTCATGTCTCGTGATAGCTCTCACAATCTCTTTGTTGGAAATTTTGATTTTTCAATCTGATTTTTACTACTTTTGCCGATAGGAAAAATTTGTTACAGAATTTTCTAGTTAGTTCTTTTCATATGGGCGTAAAAACATTGAAACTGAGAAGTCCCCTTCATTTATTTCCACTCGCTCATGTTGCTGATCTAGTGGTGTCGCTACTCCCTCGGCCACTTATCCAATTGGATGTATAGAAATATGAATATTTTGATCGTCAACCATTTAATATTGTTGTTTTTGTTGTGTTATTTGCGTTTTCGTCTGAAAGTACGTTCTATCTCCAAATCAGATTATTCAAAACTGTCACCTTGGGTACGAAACATACAACGAACGCCTTTTTATCTGTTAATAGAAAATAATAAACAAATCAAATAAAACTTTAAAAAAATAATAGGACTAAAAGTAAATAGATCCTTGGCAACAATGCCAAAAACTTCTTGTGTTTTTTTTTTATTGCAAGTGTATGATATCGTAATAAGCAATATAGTGGACTTTTGAGTCCGGATGAGGCCTGGGCACAATTCGGGTTGTGTTGGTTTCAACCCCAACCCGAAACCAAAATCGACTGAGTCAGTTTGGATAAATTCCAACTCAAAACCGATCAAGCTCTTAAACCAAACCAACCCAAACCGAATCGGTTTAAATCGGTTTGGTTCGGTTAGTCTGTTTTGTCTTTGGCCTAAAATGAATGTAAAGGAAAAAAAAAAACTTTAAAGCTTTTGGGCCCAATTTGAATACACCTAATCATTTTTTTAAACAAAAATCCATGACCTGTTATTAATACACAATTTTTGAATTAACACAAATCCATAACCTGTAAGTTGTAAATAAAGCAAATTCATAACCTACTATTAACACACAATTTTACTCAAAGTAATAAATCAGATTTTGCACCCATTTTACACGATAAATCAAAAAATTGAAAGAGCTAAATCATGTAGTACTTAAAAATTAAAATATTATTTCATTACATGTAACTAAAGCAAAATTAATAACAAATATTACCAATAACATTCATTTCAAGTTCAATAACTAAAATTAGTCCAAAAACCATCATTTAACATATAAATAACATCCTAAGCACAATTTGCTGGCTGAATTTCCATTTACAAGAAACTAAGAATAACTATTATCCTGTTTGAATCCCCTTCACCTGCAATCATAAATGGAAACGTGAATCATATTGCATTATAAAGCTAGTATGAAATGTGATGCAAAAAAATAAAAGTACCTTTAGCTAACATGTGCAAAACTCCGCTTTTAATCAATGACAGAAATGGATAACAAAAAAATTTGATTGAGGAATTAAAATCAATGTGTCTTACAAAAAGCCATAAGTTGTAACATAAATTACCTACTTGAAAAATTTGAGATAGCATGAATTATTTATCCTTGCTGCTAGAGTCTTCATTCATCTATATTGGTTCCGAAAGCTCTAAAAAAATGATTGAATTAACACTAAATGAAATCGAAACAAATATAACTAACAAACTAAATGAAATAGTTAACTACCTTCATCCAATTTGTTATAATACTCCATATCCTCCATGTAAAATTTGTCCTTGCTTGGAGCAGATTTGAGCCAATTTTGGGTGCAAACTAAAACCTCGACCATCCTTGCAGTCAAAGAACTACGGAAGGGATCTAAATTCTTCCTCCCATACTGAAGTCACTTTTTGAAGCTATTAAAACATCTTTTGCAAGTTTGGACAATGTTTTATATTTACTTCCATGTACCCTCCACCAGTTAAGTACATCAAACTCCTTATCCTCTATATCTTCACAAGTATCCAACAAGTATCTTTCAATATCATTTTTTTATCTCAACTAAATCTTTTGCTGCTTGTAGTTCTTTAAACTCGGAAATACGAGCAGAAGATGCACTAAAAGTGGAACTAACTTGACTTGCAGAAGAAAACCCACTTGCAGAATCCGAATCCATCAATACTTGACTACTTTGAGGACTTACCTCAGACCTTACATACCAATCATAAGCAGATATCAAATTTTCCTTCAATGTTTGGGTCATGGTACTAGTCAATTCCTTATCCTTATAAATATCACAAAAACAATATTGAACATAAAATTTGGTTGACATTGTCCACGTTCCCTCAGTACTTATTAAATTTTCGCTTCACGTTATTAGCCATTTCACCTAAAAGATAATTTTCAGTTGAACTCCAATCTTCCAAATATGCTGCATGTGAATATACTTCATGAAGATAAATCGTGGAACTAACATGTAATGAAGTACTAAATTTTAAAGTCACATCATAAAAGCTTTTAAGGAATTTTACAAAAGTTGAGGCATTTTCCCAATCACTTAATAAAGGAGGTCCACCCCTTCTTCTACCACCTCATCCTCTCGAAAATAGCCTAAGTAATGTCCATCCTTTTCTTCTAAGCGTTCAAAAGCTTTTTGGTACTTCAAAGCGGCCTCCAACATCAAATAGGTGGAATTCCACCTCGTAGGCACATCCAGAAATACAAGTGATTTTGATTCAATTTTTCTTTAGTTGCACTCCTTCAATTTTTCATACTTAGCCAGTGAGGATTTCACTTACTTCACTGCATTGCGAATGCTGACTATTGAATCATGTGCTTCCTTCAACCCCTCACACACTATCAAGTTAATAATATGCGCACAACACCTCATGTACAAATATTTGCCATCTAAAACGCATCCATCATTGCCCCAATCAATCATCTTCCTCCTAAGATATGTAATAGCCATTTCATTTGCACTAGCATTGTCCACCGTAATTGTAAATACCTTATCAAGGCCCCATTCATGTAAGCAACTTTCAATAACCTTACCAATAGTTTCACCTTTGTGATTAGGTATCACACAAAAGTTCAAAATTCATTTATGAAGCATCCAGTTAGAGTCAACATAGTGGGCTGTAAGAGACATATAATTTATATTTTGAATGGATGTCCAAGTGTCCGTAGTAAGTGAAACTCTTTAATGTTGAGTGGTGAGGTTCTTTCTCAACTCCAATTTTGTAGTCAAAATACAATTGGTGAATATCTCTAACAACGGTTCTACGAGATGTAGGATCAAACTTAGGACATGCTACGCTACAAAAGTGTCTAAATCCCATCCCTTCGACAAAGCTAAAAGGTAGTTCATCGATAACTACCATTTTAGCACATGCACTTCTACACGCTTCCTTACTAAACCGAATAGCAATAAGATTGGTCCACTTCCTTGTCTTGTTTATCAAAACTTAATCAAATGAGTCCTCAAAGTACTTGTCCCGCACTTCCCCATAAGCATAAGACAGTCCACAATATTTGCACTCGCACCTAACATCTACCACTTTTGGGTCTCCCATTATCTTGAAATGATCCCAAACATCTGATGTTTTCCCACTACGTTTTCTCTTTCCTAAACATGATGGTGGAAGTGGAGGACGAGTTGCAGCATTTGTACCTGCATTTTTTGTTGCTGGGGTTCCACCGACATATTGACATTCATCATATTCAAATCTGTACAAAATAGACACGTATATTAATAATAAGGAATAAAATTAAATGGAGAAAACAATAGTAGCTTCAGAACAAAACTTTGACGAGCAATCAAAAGAAGAACTTATTCATCAGTTCATCCTTGAAATCATTAAAAAAAAACGTAACATTATTTCCATGATTAGACAAGAACTTGATCTCTGCTTTCATATATATCACATATTTCACCACTTAGATCAAAAGAATGTTTTCAATTTATTGACTTTAATTTTTTTTTTTTTGAATTCTAAACATTTTCTATTTTCAATATGTGAAATCAAAAGAGAACTCACAGAACGTTAATTTGACAAGAAAAGTTGCACATGCAAGTATTTTTCACATAAATGTATATGGTCTTAATGGTACAAAATAGATAAATGTTTTTTAATTTGACAAGAAAAGAGCACAAGTCAGAAACATATCCCAAATTGAAAAAAGTGTAAAATTATAGAAAAGTGTAAATAATGCATCAACATATTTCACATGCAATAGCAAAAGGATACACATATTGAAAAGTGAAAAGGTTTGTGTGGTCAATATGTTTTTTAATCAAATTTCACTTTTCAATATGTGAATTCTAAACCATTTTAGAATGTTTGTTCTCCTCTAGGTGCAGCAGCCAACAAGCTTAACTCAGAAAGCCAAAATCAACATTTATGAAGCCAAGAAAATCTGTTATTGTGGATAATAAAGAAAATCAAGCCAGGAAAAATTAAGAAATTGAACATAATATTAATGAAATACAAGAAATTAATTTAATAATTATTTCTACACTTGACTAAATCAAATAAAAAACTCTACCTGTCTCCATTCGAACTGCCGAACCTCTAGTACCGTAGTACGTCAAGAATATGCACTCAATAAATGGAGAGACAACCAGTAAAGGAGGCGGTAGAGACAAGTACAGCAGTTTCAAATTATGGAGGCAATTAGATTTTGATAGTTTTTACTTTTCGCCTTTTTGGAACCACAAAGAAGATGAAAAGATTATTGAACGTATTTTTTAATATTAGGTATTGACTTTTGATTTATTTAATTTTTAAGTTAGGCTTTAATCTCGTTAATGTAGTATACTAAAAATTGGGAACTCTAAACAAAACCTTTAAAAACTGGGAACTCTAAAAACTAGGACTCTTAAAAACAAAATTATATATATAATTGGATTGGGTTGGGTTGGGTTGGGTTGGGTTGGTTAACAGTTGGGTTGGGGCCTTAACCTATAACCAACCCAACCCATCATTTTAGTGGTTTTACATTTAGAACCGATTTGCTCAACCAAATCAACCCAAGTCGGTTCGGTTTAATCGGTTTGGTCGGTTTTTGGGTTTTTTTTGTCTGGGCATACGGATGACTATACTTTAGAAATTAATTAGATTTTTCTACCTCCTTTTTGATAAAAGAAAACAAAAAATTATATGTTGTTGTGATATTTTTTTTAAAACACTTGAATTTAATTAAAATGCATACAAAGATTGATTGAGAATTCAAATAATGAACGGATATCTAGACCGACCAATTTCACCTATTGATCATCTTTAAGTCTTAATTCAAGATTCAAGAGTCTAATGTAGTCTTCAATCGAATTTTTCAATTGTATTCAATTTAACCCTCTCGAGTTCTCTTTGAACCTATTTAACTAATTCAATTCCATATTTTTATGCAAATCAACCGTAGTTAAATGAAATATTATTTCTAAAAATTCATATAATGATCGCAATATTTAGTATAGATATCTCTACACGGTGTACTAATATACCGAATTTTACTCTATGGTATACATCTCAAACTCATCTCTCGATTCATAAAAGATTCACAAAAATTATTAAAATAGTGATCAAGTAATTTAATACATAAAACTCATAGCAAAATCAACATATGTATGATAAAATAAAAAGAATCTTAAATAAAAGAAATAAAGGGTATTAAGTAGATTACATTGTTCGCCCTAATGTGAAATTTAGCTACTCATGATGCAAAAAGAAAAAAATAAGGAGTTGTTATTGAATAGATCACTGGGTTTTGAATAAAGACATATGAAAAAGAAATTAATCTTGCACCAAGATCTTCTTCATCTTCCAATCAATGCATCAAAACTTGAATTTCTTGATATTTTTCTCCCTTGAATTACACTCTTCATTCTCTAGTTGTATTCTATTTCTCTCAACATGTATCACCTTCTAAAAGTACCAATAACTTTATTTATACTCCTTCTCACGTTTGTATGAATGTAGGGTTTCTTGCGGGCTCAAAATTGGGCCCAAAAAAAAGGACCATGTCGTCTACAGCGACGCTGCGGCGTCGAGTTGCAACTCCGTAGTGCTGCATCACGAAACCCTGTGACGCTGCAGCGCCACACTTATTTTGTTTTAAATTTACCTACAAAAACACTATTGAATAAATATTATATATTTTTATTTGTTTTTATTTCATAGATTATCAATGGATTACCAAAGGTAACCTACCGACGCTTGGTAGTCATCGCTAGTTCCGTCGAAATGCATTGTCTTTTTAGATTTAAATAACTAATAAAATATTCCATCAGTAATGTGTTGCTAATCCACCGTTGATAGCAAAAAATTTCATCAGTCATTAAAATTCCATCGCTAAAGCTGCTTTTTCTAGTAGTGAAAATTTATGGTGTGAATATAACCACTCTTATATTATTTACTAGTGATTATTTTTGGTAAGGATACATTTTTCAAAATAATAATGTTGTTCATTATAGTTGTGATAACCACCAGGGGGTCCATTATCACTTAAACTATATATTGATCTCTCATCAAAATTACTTCATTGGGAACATAATGTGAACTGTTCCAATGGAATAATGCAATTTCGTCCTATTAGTGCAAAGCAGGGAGAACAAAAAATCGTCAACCAGCCAAATGCATTAAACTCAGTTTTCAAATTGATCGTTGGTTTGGTTCGACGTGAACCGTTCAACTTGTCGAATTCAAAGTGATTCAAACCATTCGGAATTGTTTGGTTTAGGTTACTATAGTTAACAATCACTTGAAATAAAATCGACCCGTTCATTCAATTTTTTTAAAAAATAACTACTTTACTAAAAAATATTATTTATTAAGTTCATTTATACTTGAAACTAATTAGCATCTATTTTTGTTGGGGAAGTAATGAATAATGATAATATTTAAGATTATATATTTTATTTCATCTGTTATAGAAATAATGCAGTTCATGGTTGAACTTTGTATTAATTTATCGGTTTAAGCTTGTATTAAAACAAGCGTATTAGTATATTATTATTTTCAATTGTTTGAAAGATGTAATTGGACATTATGAGAGTGGCCATACGACTACATAGACCAATGTTTTAACACCATTGATACTAAATAGCAATACACATTTAAATAACACTCACAACAGTTGACTACTATTTTTTTTGAATCAAAGTGTGATTAACTTTGTGTGAATTAACAATTTGAATCAAAGAAAATTAAAAGTTTCTTTGTGCGTGTCTGATGTGTTATGTTGTTCAGGTAGGCCCTTATTTGGATTAATTTATATTAGTGAAGAATTTCAAAAAGGATATGCTTGTAGATACAAAGTTTCACAGCCTTGATAATAATTGCTTTGGCTTTGTTAATTGAAATTTATAAAATGCAAACAAATTAATATATTGTTCATTACAGTTTGAGAACTTGACATTTCTTAAATGGCATTACGTACATAAACACATAGGTATGCTTAGTTCAAGGTGTGATATCTTATTGTTGAATCACCTTATTAAAAGTTTAAAATTTTAAATGGGGTGATTTAATATGATAAAGGACCTAAAGTCAAATATTGATGACATCCATGTATTAAAAGCTAAATTTTTAGAAGAGATGATTGAACACATGTTGG
>CAIGRB010099478.1:0-71221 GCA_903798255.1 Fraxinus quadrangulata
TGTGTTAATTGCAAAGTTTTACTGATATTTATGGTGGAAAAATGAAGGGAGATTATAGAGGGCCGAAGCCAAAGAGGGAATGGGTGGCCGATTGGGTGTCTAAAAACGATGGCTTAGTACGGAGTTTACCTATATACGTCGGCGGCGTATCTCTATTGGCTGTTCTTTTCAATCGTACAGTTTCTGGCATTGCTCCTGTTGCTGACGCCAGCAGGTGAGCATGTGAAAATTCCATTACTTTTTTCCTGTTGAAGAATCTTTTCTTCTTAAGAAAGAAAAGAACAGGAATTAATCGTATCCATGGTTTGATTTTAGTGGCAATGCATGATTAAGGTATATATGGGATTGTTGGATATTTAGTATGTGGTGAGGTTGAAGGTTGAATTTGATTAGTTTATGTGAAAAGGAAAGAAATTTTAGACAGGGTGAAAGTGTTTATATTGAATTAAAATTTCTTTGAAGTGGGAATGCTCTCAGAATGTATGCATTCAAGCTCTGTATAAGAATATTTGAATTAATAAAGGAAGAGAGAGTGCACTAAGGGCAAGAATTGGAGAATGGAATTATCAGCCTTAGCAAGAGCAATACTTATAAGGTCAGACATTGATGTTTAGAGACAGGTGAGGTGCGATTGGAGGATATTTGTTTGAAATAGAAATGGATCGATGAGGATGTAGAAAATGAGAGAAGGAAAGATTGTGTCATGGAAACAGGTTCTTTTCATTTCCCATGTGCTTTTTGTCTTTGTTTTAAAGACTTGATCTTGTGCTGGTTGAGTGATTTCAATAATTTGGCAGCTCATCAAGAATATCTTCTTTAGAATTAATCAAACAAACCAAGGATGTGGCATATTCAGGGAGATATGCATAGTAGTCCATCGACTGAATATCTTACAGAATTGGAGATAACATTTGGAGTGTTGACCGGGGAACAAGAAAATTATAAAATCATTCATCACCAAAAAACATATTCCGGAACGCGTCCAACATTAATTTTAAAGAACTAGCAGCTCTGGATCTTCCCCTTACCTATTGTCCATGAGATAATCTTTTGATAGAGTATAATGGCTCTTGTAAATCTAGAAGTATGTTTGCTCAGGTTTTTAGATGGTGGAGATGTATTTCTACTTGTTGATGATTGATGATTACCATAGGGACTGCTATAGTTTGAGAACATCTTTGATATCATCTTTACTTTATTTTTATTTTTTTCCAAATGCTAAGTGTTGTTTCATCCCATTTTCATTTTTCTGCAGTTCACAATCCAGAGCAGATCTATTGACACTTGGTTTGGCTGTAACTTGTATTTTAAATGGTCTTATATGGCTTTCAATTAGACCAAAATCTATATCTGTGGTAAGGAGGCTATATGCGCATTAATTGTTTTTCTCCCCATTTTTACCCCGATGTATTAGTTTCATTTTCCTTTTCTGCAGTTGCAGAATCTATTTTACTTTTACCCTTCAAATTTCAGGTAAATCCTGAAGGGGTGGAATGCCAAAGGATATTTTCTGATCTTCCTGATTCTGTCATTTCTGAGTTAATCTGGTATTGATCTTTCTACACAAAATGTTCAAAGTAAAATACGTTTCTTCATTTGGTGAAAAATCGGTATAGTAGTGATAACTCCATTATCTTATTCTCAGGGCATGGGAGTCTCTATCATATGCGACATGTTGCAGGTCTCTAGTTGTTATTTATGATGGAATCTGCATTTTGCAAATAGGATTTGCTGCTGCATCTTCGTCCGATGAAGGTGGAGCCATGGTTGTCGATGCCAACAAATTGGTGCTAGGTTCCCTTTATAATGGTGTCATAAAATCTGGCTCACGTAAGATCCTTCCATAGTTTGATTTGCATACCAAGCCATACTCTTCTGAGGCTTTAGTTGCTGAGTAAATCTTGAAATTACAAAAAATTTCCATGAATATTTCAGAAAGTTACTTGGCCAATTTATCTCTATATCCTGGGAAGTCTGAGCTACCATTTCTACCTTCAAACACACAGGTAATTTTTCTAATTTCTGTCTATAAGCACAAACTAATTTGTTATATTATCTAATTAATGTAATAGATATCTACTTTTGACATGGCTATTCAGTCTTAAGACAGCACAATAAACAATAACATTTTAATTCCTAATTTTGTTTTCACATTCTCTACTTAGAACGTGTCCATTCTATACATTTTCGCAATCTCCATTTATGTATTTCATTATACTTTTTCATGACCTAATCTGTTTGCAGATGTAGATTCTTATGTTCTCATTCTTTTTATCCTATGGATATGTATAATCTTTTGATTACATACACAAACCCATGCTCGCAAAGTAATTGCTGGGAAAATTATGATATTTTTAGGCTGTTATCTTGCAACCCCTTGGGGATAAAGGAATTGCTGTAGTCGGTGGTGACACAATAAGGGGATTTACATCTTCTGACCAGGTATCTTTCTGATGTATTTGTCTATCTGTGATGCATATTCATCGCAGCATTCCTCTCTGTATCTACTTTGTATCTGAATGCATTTCCTTTTCAAATTGGCTTGTAGAAAGAGGTATGTGCTTATTTTCCTTCATTTAATTCATAGCTAAATTTATTGTTCAAACCTGAATCTATACTCATTAACCATAAAATTGTCACCTGATATCATGCTTGGTACAATTATTCTTGCCATTGTTAAAATTAATTTCCTAATGATGCTAACATCGTCAGTTTCCTTTTTCATGATTTGCAGGCTTGGATCACATTAATTGGAGATAAGTTAGATGCTACGCTTGCAAAGGTTGTGGACAGAATTCCATTGGCAGTGGAAGAAAGGAGTTGAAACCTTATTCCCATATCTGAAAACCTTTTGGTATATGATTCCTGAAGTCATTATCCAAGGTATTTCTTCACATTAATAGATTTTCCCTAATACAATGTTTATGTGTCTCAACTAATAATACATGCACAAGTAAAAGAACGCACTATAAACTAATTATTACATATTGTTCAGATAACAACTATCTTAGTACTTCAAACATCCATCCTAATAAAAGATGAAATTGTAATGATTATATGAAAGGATGATTATTTTTGTCAAATCATGATAAGCAAATCTAATTTTCAAGATTTGTGTTCATTCTATCATTCGAGAAAGATTTATTGCTAAGTCTTCATCATTATAAGGTGAAAATGCATAAGAACAAAATCTGTTTAGAAGATCATTCCATAATTGCATGGTCAAAAATGTACACATCCCTGTTTGCCTTGGCGATGGAAATCTTACTTTGTTCAGTAAATGTCATCTCACTTTGTGCTGTATTATTCAAGTCATATTAAAATTTTGTCGAACTAGAAATGAAGCTTGAATTTGCTCCAGTTTGATCCTTTTCATTTTGGTGCCCAATTGCTTCCAGCAATAAAAAGCTACCCGAATTATCACCATCAGATTGCGACCTGCTGCAGTATTAAAGTGCAAGATTTATGGATGCATTCAAGCTGTATTCGATTTGCCAGAAAATAAAATGAGACTGCAGTTGCATCATGGAAAGGGCTATGACTGACCTGTCCAGCCCTCAAATCTATAGTCCTTCCAAGAAATTTGTTTTAAAATTTTATTTATTTTTTTATGTAGAATCTTGCTTCCTTTTACACAACACTCAGCAGTGATGTAGATATTGTTTTACAGGGGGGACATGGTTCAGGTTCTTTTTCTTGTGAAATTGCAAATCATTGTTCAAAAGTATTTTCTGTATGGGAATATCTAATTATATTTGAATGAATGTTCATCAACCCATTTTATTCCCCTGCTTTGTAAATCTTCAATACCAAATAAACTTTTCATTCTTGCGCCAAAATAGCTAGAAAATCGGTAATTTTCACAGTCAGTAAACGTTATTCATCAGCGCAAGTAAAAAGGGGAACAAATCGAGTTACATATATCATCAGAATTACAGCAGTACAACATTTCTATATCTAAATCTACGGCCTTTTTCATCTTTTGTCTACAAAAACAAAAGGATCAGATACAAAGTATAAAATTAAACAATCAAGAAAAGAAAAATAATGAATGATCATAGGGTGAATTTCTCCTTTACACTAAGAGCTGATTTCAAGGCTCCCATACCTAAATAGCAAGAGAGGAAGGCCTCTCCCACGGCAACAAACCTGTTGAAACATCAACCAAATTGGCCAAAACAAAATCTCTCAACCCAGTGTCCCAAACCTCACAAAATTTGATTGGCCAATCAGGCGGTTCAATGGCATCCGTCCCTAACCCGGGTGCTCGGTCTCTTGAACCCTCATTTTGGTTTTGTTGCCAGTCAGCGACGTATGTAGCAACCCTTCTGTAAAACTTTGCTCGAAATACCTCCCACACTTGGTATTTATAGTGATTAATTACTGCAGTGCTCTGATGTAAATTCAGATACTTAAATCCCTTCCTCAAGTGGAAATGGTGCACGACATTGAGGAGTGTGGTATCTAGCGCGTCTGGTCGAAGGATTGATTTATGCCTCTCGGGACTCTGAAGTCGACAAGTGTAACCTACTGTAACTCCCTTCGAGGGTGGAGAGTTTAACCCCGAGGGTCCAAAGCTGTGGCAAGAAGTTCTGATTTCAGCAATACTTCTTGACGATGACGAAACATTTGCTACTAAGGTGCTAAGTGAATTCTGCCCCGCGTAACCCAATTTCCTGAATCTTTTGTGTCTTGGTGTTGAATACGGAAAGTAGAAGAATTCGTCTACATCCATGAATGAAACCCAATTGCATTCATCCTTTGCTCTCAAAACACAATGCGAAAACCCTGCTTCTTGCGTCTTAATCCATGGCCATACGTGCCTACTGACATTGTAGTCCTCTAGATCAAGTTCCCTAATAACCTCTTCAATACCATCATCACTGTTATTATCGTAAATGAACCACCTCTCGACTCCAAGCCAAGCATGGTACATAATCCACTCACGAAGAGCAGACGCCTGGTTCCAGACCATTGTACACACACAAAGCTCGTACTTGCCCTCACTCTTCTTCTTCTTCTTCTCCTCGGACTTCAAACCAGAAATCTTGGCCACAGAAGGCACAAGCGCACGCTCTTGAATTCGAGAACGACCATAGGGTATCATTCCAACAGTCACTCGTATTCCTCGTGCCTTATCCGGATTAGCTTGTACACTCCGTGGCAATGAACATCTCACAACCTCCTGAGCAGCTGTCAAAGCTTTAGTCCTCAGCATAAATCTCCCATCAGTTTCCCAACTCCCAAATCCGAAATGGCAACTGAATTGCCTCGGGTTGGATTCTCTGTCCGACCTCAAATTCAATCCCTTCACAAACACCACAGCAGTATCCCTATCCAAACTAGCTGCATAAACCAAATTTTCCCAAGAATGAACCGTCTGATTATTAATCCATAACCCATTATCTTCCTCCAGGACTCCATTTTTACCACTCCTCCCCAAAGTTACCACAGTTGAATAATTCACAGATGGAAGTGAGCACCTCACAATTGACCTAAACTCATCATATTCATCTACAGACAACACATTTTGCTTAACCAAAATAGCCCTATCCCTTTCTCCAGAACTCCCATTACTACGACTTTCCAATCCATTTTCACCATAATAAACACATTCCAATTCTTTAGCACTTTTCTTTATCAACCCATCTTTCTTTAAACTGCTTACTAACAACAAAACATGATCAGGGAACAAAACCCGGTTCTCTATTTTCCATGGAAATGTAAAAGAATCATCAAACTCTTGGATTCTTTTAGCAAGATTCGAACTAGAAGAAGCTAAGCTTGAAACCACTAAAACCGGGCGAAAAGCCGAAGAGTTTAAGGGAATCGTATAAGATATAAGATACAGAAACATAAAGAAGCTGAAGCACAATACAAAAGATCTTAGGGAAAACAAATATACAGAAGTATATGATGAATAATATGAGGGTCTTAATATACGTTTTCTCTTGCGTGAAGAATCCATTTAAATTCTAAGTGAAATTAATGCAAGAATTGGATCTGGTTTAAGGTTAAGATTTAAGAATGTAAGAGAGAAATATTGTTTAAAGTTCAGATCTGGGTGTGCCGACAGTGGTGTGCTCTTTTTCTGGTAATCGGGTAATTGCCGGAGAGAATAAAGGGAGGTGAAAAGTGTGGACGCGTTGGATTGGCTGGTTTTTTTTTTCCGATTATTCTTTGTACAAGTTAATTATAATTTTTGTTGGTGTTGGACTAGTAGATATACCTGTCCTGTCCACACCACCGAGTAAAACCTGATTCTTGCGTGAAATAAGGAATACAAGTTCACGCGGAAAAGAGAGCATGTCGTGAGGAGACTTGTTAAGCGGTGTTGTTTGATTTAGAGGTGGTTGTAAAAAAGAGTCTCGTAAGTCGCTAGAGCTCATCTTTTGACAAGCCTGAGCCGAGCCAAGCACGCTGGGCTCGCTTAGACGAGCTCAGCTCGTTGTCCACGAGTCATAAAAATTGTGAGAAAAAGACAAAAAATAAAAACAAAAACCACGAGCTCGTGGGCCGAGCTTGAGCACAAGCCGAGCTCATAGGTAGATAGGTCGAGCTCATTGCCACCACTATTTGATTCTTAGTACCAAGAAGGTTCAACTCGAAAAATGTAGGGTGCCTAGTCGGTTGAACAATATTGTTGTCTGTGGACTGATCTACCTTCGAAGGTCGACTACATTAGATTTGGCATTATAGCTCACAGCATAGACCTATCTCAACTCAATCTGTCACAATGGCCGAGCAACATAGGCCTATTGTGGGCCACGCTATATTTTTCGTAAAGTACATTAGCAAGATTTTTTAGTGATAATAACAATCGCTTCAAACAATGAAAACAACAAAAGATGTGCTTCAAATCTCTGGAGTTTGATAGCACTACAAAAATCAATTACGATTTTCAATTTATTTGTGGTCCATATAAGTCAATTAAATTTGGTATCATTTTAGTTCCACTTGCCCATTTAAGCCATGAAGGGGACTCAATGCAAATTAGTGACAACCATTGATGGGTTTGCAAATTAATTTAGACTAAGATCCAGAAAGAGTCGAAAAAAATCGATTTGCTTTGGCAAGTTGTTTTTTATATGGATTAAAAGAAATTTTGGTTATGTAGCCATTTTTTTTCCACATAATGCAAACGAGATCAAGAAATTAAGAGTAACGTAAACATCGACGAAAAAATAATTACTAAGACAAAAACGTCAAGAAATTAAAAGTAATGTACACACCGTAAAAGCAATCACACACAGACATAAAATGACTTACACAAGAAGCCAGAAATAACATAAACTTTAATTGTAATGGAACACAAAAAAATAAAAAAAAATCGATAATATATTATTTAATTGTCCTCTTTTTCTTAATTAGAAGTCTGTTATCCTTCTATTCTCATTCCATTTGGAAGTGTAATCCGTAATTAATATTAATATTGTGATTGATTACCAACTACTACTTTTTAATTGTTTTCTTTTATCGCCAGCTAAAGAAAACAAAAGGAAAGAAACAAAATTAATAGTTGCCATTATGGAAGACTCAAGGTCGGAGAGCTTTCCTCTATTTTGTCTATTTCTTTTATCTTAAAAATAGTAAAATACTACTTGTGAGCAAAGAGTTAATTTATTCCATTTGAATAATGAGATTCTACAATCGAGTCAAGATTCTCGAATGTCGAAGGCATCATTGAATATAATCATCGGCAGGTGAAAAAACAGCTTTTCCTACTAGTCAATGATGAAATGCTACTTGGACATTATGTATACTAAGGTATAAACCCTGATATAGATGTAGAATAATCATTTCATCTTTAATTCAATTGAGTTGATTTTTTTTAATAAATTATATTTAAGTGTTCGATCGACTAGTAACTATTCATTAAAAGTTTTGGTATCTAATAAAGTACTTCATGAGGACTAGGACTGCAAAAATGTTCTTAATCCATATAATTATACTTAGAAAATTATAGATCGTTTTAATTAATATTGTAATTTGTAAGGCACCATGTATCAACCATTAACGAGTAATCCAAATGTGGGCAGATTTGGTTAGGAAGATGCAAAAATAGTACTTCAAGATCCATTACGTGTCCGAAGCCTTTCGTTCTTCTTAGCATCTGTTATTTTTGGCACAAATACGTATCCCACGACATCATACGTATTTTAATACATAATATAAAGCATGTGACTTGAAATTCCTTGGCCAAGGAATGTCAATTTGAATAATTAAGTGGCCCTGTACGTGCCAGGGGATAGTTGGCCCTGTACGTGCAGCATCGTCCTGTCAACTTTTTGCTTTCCTCACATAGGATGGGTCCACCCCATGTGAAAGAAAGGACACCTTTATGTACACTTTTTAATGTACCACAAGCATAATTCTAATTTAAATTAGAGCTGGCATTAGGTAGCCGAAAAGGTCTATTAACCTATACGCCATATTAATTAAAACATCAAATTTTTAAACTTTTTAGGTTTGTTTTGAACTTATAATTAATCATATCCGTATAATAGTTGCCGATTATTCCCTGTGGATGCGCCTCATAATACGGGCGACTTCGCCAAAATGATAGGCTTTCTCCCCCTTTTTGCTGGTGCAAAGAAGAATATGTTGCCTGGAAAGTGACTCAAAATTTCTAGATTAATCTTATTTTTTTGGAAACTCAAATTATGTCTAACCACAAAGTCTACTTAGCGTTGTGACGTCTCTATCCACCTATATAGCACCTACACGTTATGAAACCGTTAGATGCAAAATTGATGCCTCGAAGGGTTGCAAAAATTATCTGCACTTCGACGATCATTCAAATGGTAGAAATTGGATGCGAGAATACAAGTTTGAATTTATTTGATTTTATGTGATTTATATTGGTATTTACCAAGTGCAATGTGATATAAAGATTTTCAACTTTCTAATAGTTCTTTTTCTCTTGTTTGTTGCCAATGAGCGGATGGCCAACATTTCCCTCACGTTCTCAAAGTAGGTCTTTGAATGAGGTCACTTCCACGAGTGTCTCCTACAAGGTAACCCAAGATAGCAATTGTCAGAAGCACCAAATTGCTTCTTGTCTGATCTCATCAAGTCATTAATATTTTTTTATGTGGTGAGATGATATGTGATATTTCGACAAGATGGCTTGACACCTAATTTGTCATTATACCTGGATATGCAATGTCTGTAACTAAATATTTGTAACAATCCTATGTTCATCAACTTGCATGCTTCCTCCTCGAACCCCATGGGGCTCTCTTAATGCCTAGGCATCTAGCCTAGACTCTTCGTCATGTGGCTTCGGCCTCAAACTTTGGAGTATTTAGAGTCCGATCTTCCATAATCGATTTTAAACTTATATCATGTGTATTCCTTCCATAAGATCATGGAAGCTTCATCACATCTTTTGAAGCTTCGTCATATAGTGCTTAGCTCTTCGAAATGAAAAGGTGCGGTATCAACCCTTTTGCTGAATGTACGAACTACAATTAGATTATCATACTTCCTCACCCAGCTCATCCTAGTTAAGTCAACACTTTCTCGAGCTGAAATATATTTTTCTTACTTTTAAACAAAAAATGAAATTTTTTTAAATAATTCACGCTATTGTCCGAATAACTAATTTCCTTATTTTCAACTTTCATCAATAAAAATATAAAGTGTAACAATCACTTGAGGTAAGACTCGCCCTTGAAATTGTCTTACTAGAGGAGTGCTCAAGTGCTTACAAACGAGGAGAGAGTCGTTAAATTATAACCCTCTTCAATATCTTACGTCCGTGGCGGCCCACTCAAAACCAGTCTTCTATTTGAAGTTGTCTTCCTGAGATCTTTGGTAGAAAACAAAAGACAGTTGGCACAACTTCTTAGTGCTTGTTTGTCTTCCAATTTGGGAAAAGAAATAAAGTTTTGAATAATATTTTTTGGAGAATACATGGTTAAAAAGTAAAATAATTTTATTGATTTGTGTGTAAAATATTTTATTGAATAAATATGTGATGAAAATTATTTACTGTAGCAAACAATGTTTGATAAAATGGATGACAAAAATGGGTAATTAAAAACTGACTTATAAGTGAAGCTTTATTAACTTAGCCAAACATGCGCAATCAAAGTTGCAAAAATGGTGATTGAATGATTGACCTCAAACGGAAAAATCGTCTTATAGGGAGACAATTTGCGTAGATAAGGCCGAATAAACTAATCTCCTTTAACCGAGCAGCCAAAATGCTGTTAATTACGAGCTGGGCATGTCCAGCACATTTCGACACCCTCACAAATTCTTTGCATTCCAATTTTCTTGCATTCATGGTGCGGACCCCTTCTGTATCGCAATTTATTTACACACACTTATTCGAGAATATCATATGATATATATGATTATAATTCAATAGCTTTAGATTCACGTACATAAACAATCACAATATGATACATACTTTCCATTCGATTTTATTCATATGGTGATTTCAAGAAAACCACTTTCGGTATGATACATTTGACCAGATTTAACCGTGAAATATGTGTTCATTGTCTTGTCTAATTCAACATAGTAAATATATCCAAAGATTCTAGTCGAATCCCAGGAAAATTAATTCTTTATCAAAGAATGATAGTTAACTGATATTTTACCGAATGAGGTCCATGATCACAAGGCCGTTTCCACATGCATTAAACCTTTGAAGCAAAGAGAATTTCATTCTAACCCACTGCTCGAAAAGAATTAATATAGGCGTTTGAGACACTCCATTAAGGCATCAGTGTGCTCGGGCTTCCCAACAGAGACCCGAACATAACCAGACAGTTCTTTATTATTGTAGTGACGAATCATCACAGCCATTTTCGCAAGGTCTTCCTGTAATAAGCAGCATTGCCAATGTGACTTATATTTTTCCCAGGTGAAGAGATGAAAACACAAAGCACAAGAGACAGCATACATACAACAATTTCTTATTGTATTTCGATTTCATTTGATATAGTTTCTGAATTAAAAAGGAAATTCTGCATGTACAGTTTGGATTTAGAAAAGAATAACAAAAATAGAACACATAAATAAGCCAAAAGCAATACAGGTCCAGAACTTAATGGAATTAAGGGGAAAACAAAAACAGAATATATAAAGACCAACAAGAACCCTGAAAGCAAGGCAAAGTTTTGTACCTTCAACTTCTTAGCATCCATTCCAGATGTAACCTCACAAAGAATGAAATTAGAATAGCTTGGATATGGATTGAGAAATGGTACTTCGTTCAAAAGTTTAAAGAGTCGATCCCTTTCTTGCACCAAAGCCACTTTAACATTCTGGAATAGATAGTGTAATAAGTAGTAACATTCAAAGTCAAAGATAGGTACTTTATGGACTCTCAAGGTCTACAAACAAGAGGCAATTGCCAGACAAGTTTTTGTTATTGTACCTCTAGATACACGGGATTCTTTAAGGCTGCACATGCAGAAATTTCAGCAGCAACGGACACATTATATGGTTGTTTGGCCCTCCATAAATATCCAATAATGCTCAATGGAAATGCTCCATATCCAACTCGAAGTCCTGCTAAACCTGAATCACCGGGTATTAATAACAAGTGTGAGTGATCTCAAATTCGCACAAACACGTACGATTTTACAAAAAATATGTCAGTCTGTTATGGATGAGGATAGGATTAATTCAGAGGCAAGAACCTAATGAAGCTATCCATTAAAACTAAAGAATGAGCAACTATAAATAGAAGTATTGGACTCGGGAAGCTGCTTCAAATTTTTATGTGATTTTGAGATGTGCATATTTAGTTCAGAGATGACCAAGTTTAGGTCTCTTTTGAGGTTAGCATCAGTTTCTTGAGGGTTCTTTACATTTTTGAATGCCGTGAAATCTCTTAGGGACTTCGTAACTAAAATCAGTATCATATATTGCAAGATTAACTTGAATCCCTAGGCTATTCTCAAAATATGTTTTGGATTCATACAAGGAAATTGTTCTACTAAACAAGTCTTAGGAACTTAGTCCTACGGTTACTAAAGTGGAAAGTAGGTACCAGATGGCATAGGTAATTAGTTGGAGCCTACATATGAGCCTGTAATCTTCCATCATCAATTTTAAACCCATAGCACGCTTAGCTCTTCCATAAAATTACAATTTTACATCCTTTGAACATTCATTTTCCATAATGTCAGCTCTTTGGAATAAAAAGGTATGGTACCAGCTCGTTTGCTGAATGTCCGAAGTACTATTAGATTCTCATACTTCTTCACCCAGCTCATCCTAGACTCGATTCCAGAAAATTCAATGTACGCTTCATCCAGCACAACCAATACAGGCAGAGCAAGTATTTTCAAAAGGGCTTCATCATTGATTATACTGTCAAACAAGAAAAAAAATATACGTTGGAATATAAGAAACGTGAAAGGAAGCCAAAATTTACGTCTGTCCATAATAATAAAATGGAAAAAAAAATAAAATAAAATAAAAAAGTGCAAAATAGTAATTAAGCAACAAATTGATATAATTGCACAAGCCGCATATTCAATCGAAAATTTTGAACTTCGAAAGTCTTGTTACTCTGTACAACCACCCATAATCTACAATACAGGCCATATAAAAGAATTTGATTATTGTTCATGGAACTGTCTTCTTTACTATGAAGCATGGTATTATCATATTAAAATAACCCAGATATTAATTATTAGAAACATAATTGTAAGAATGTAGATGCAGTCCACATATAACAACACTTCTCTTTTCCTATTCTGACTTTAAACAACCATAGCTCATAATGTTATGTCCCCTTAACTCATTCTACTTTTAGATTTTTTGTCCTTTTTCTAATCGTTTTCAAGTTTTTTAAGTTTTCACCTTGCAAGATCAAGCCATGTATCCATTCTACTTTAGTGAAAAATGTCCTTTTTTAAGTCTCCATCACAGTTTCATAAAAGCTACTAACCCTTATAAAGTGCCTATGGTCTGGGGTTGGACAGGGAGGGGTAAACTTTTTGCTTGCATATTTTATTGTTAAGAAATATGTTACTTTTAAGTTTTAACTATTTTTCGATGGGTCAATTTTTTTAGATACATCGTAAAACTCAATTGCCAAGGCCCAAATTTATAGGAAATAAGAGCTAGTTTGTTGTTATATTTAAAACTCAATTATAATTTCTGAAAAGGAACTGACTGGTATTCCTACGCATCGAGCATGTTTCCTGTCCACTGGTAGTCAGTGCAAACAATAAGACATATATAGGGCAACATAATTGTTATTACTGAAAATCGTATCATGTCAGAGCAGACACCTGAACAATGTAGATAATAACTTCCCGTTTGGCCCCCATTATTCCCCATTAAATTATAATTCATTTTTCTACCTCTTCTTATCAACCACACATTCTCCAATAAAATAATATTACACGTAAACCCAAAAAAAATTTCTTCTTTTTTAACCACACATTCTCCAAAAAATTACTATTCCTCTCATTATAATGTGGAATATTGAGGGCCAAATGGGTGCTAAGAATATATTGACTCCGAATATGTTCATATCAACAAATATGACTTGTCACTGGAATATGTAGCGTGTAATTTAAAAAAAAAAAAAAAACTTGACACAGAAAAACTGTAACGAATATGTCCAAATTAATGACCTGACATACAGTACTCAATGCATGGTTTGAAATTTTAACGGCAGAAAACAAGAGAAAGGACCGAAATACAAATAGACCGCTTGCATGATACCTCCCATCTGGATTATTAGGTGAAGTTAGGAATATGCACTTAGGTCTCTCCTGATCAACAACTTCAGCAATCCGTTCTACATCCAAGCTGAAGTCTGACTTCCGAGACACTGCCAAAAGTGAGGATGATATTGAATGAGAACGAAACAGTTTGGCTCAAGTTGCCAAATCATATTTTGAGTTAAAAAAATTCTGCAAATCTACCTCAACATTTCTGTCTTGAGCCATCTTTTATTTTAATTCATTACTACTGGTAAGATATTAGGCATGAGGCCAGAAAAATGAGAATGCCAGGGATAACTGAGGGAGAGGGACTTACATAATATATATCAAAGAATCCACATAAAAGATGAAAATCAGCCTCAAATTAAGAACTTAAGGTAGATGAGATGTAGATGAGATGTAAAATTGAACAAGCTTGTACCTACCCTTGATGACAAGTGCAGCATTAACAGCTGCATCAAACTCATACATTGTAAAGGTTGGTGGGCAGTCCACGATTTTGTCACCAGGATCCAATACGCATCTGCAGGCAAATCAAAAAAGACAGAAACGTACAGATCAAACTTTGTAATATAAAGAAAATAAAAATAATAATAAAGTTATATGTAAATTTCGAAAAAGCATAGTGCCCAAACCTCATAATCAAGTCAATCAATTCATCTGCACCACAGCCAGCAAGAATATATTCAGATTCAATGCCTGAATCTTCAGCAAGTGCTGCTCGTAAACTACGGCTTTCAGGGTCAGGATAAATATAAGGGAATCTCATGGACCCCAAAGCTTCTAAAACCTATAAGAAATTGAGATATTGTTATAAAAAAATATGTGCACAGAAAATTAAAACCAGCACAAGAGAGAGAATCCCTTATTCAAAAGTAAGATATCGGTAATATTTGGTATCATCTATAAAAGAAGACTTTATGCAACATAAGCCTTGCCTCTGGTGGTGGACCATACGGGTTTTCATTCGCGTCAAGTTTTACGATATCTTCAGGCTTCCTACCAAGACGTGTAGACAATATCTGCACACATACCATCAACTTTTAGAAAGAAAATACAGAGCAACGTAATAATAAACCTGACAAATAGCATAGCCTTTAGAAAACAAAAATATTTCGAAGGGTAAATAGGAGCACAACAAGAATTCAACACAGCTATAGGACATGGACAACAATGATAAGAAAATCAACTCATGGAGCTGTCATGATTCAAGTAACAAGGAATTGAATGTTAACATTGTAGTTCATTTCCTCAACAATAATATCTATAGGAACTTTAGAAGGGAAATCTAGCAAATATCAAAATGCATAAATTACAAGACATATCAGTAGGCAACATTAACAAAATAAAATCTTTTCTTTATGCCCCCAATATTTTTGGTCTCCTATCTGTCCTTCGTTAGTGAGGGAAAATAAAGCAACTGATGGAAGAAGAATTTCCATGTATCTCATTCCAATGAAAAACACAGTTCAAGGGAGAAAATTTCAATTTTTTACTGTCTCCTTTTAATAAAAGTAACTTGTATTACAATTGTACAAGTGTCTAAAATTGCTATTTCATGTTCAACAACACAAAGGAAATGAAGTAATGGTGGTAGACATGAATTTAAGACAAACGACAAAGACATCAAAACATATGACTGATTCGAAAGCTGTAAATACTTCAAAAGAGAAGAAAACATAGTTAAGCCCCTGTTGCCCCCATTTATCTAATAACTCATTTTCAACTACATGTCTCGGGATAAAATAATTTTACACAATCCCAAAAATTTTCCCACATTTTAACGGCACATTCTCTAAAAAATCACTGTTACAAAACTCATTTTTGGAAAGAAATGGGGGTTCAAATATAGCCTTAAATGCTTAACCTCAAAGGGCAGAATCGGCTGATAGGGGGATAATTTGCGAAGATGAGGCCGAATAAATGAATCCCCTGTAACTGAGCATCCCAAGTGCTGTTGACTTTCCTCTTTTACAGGCACGGAGGAGGCCATATATGTAATTCCACTCCTCTTAAGTTTTCCTTCGATTGAACAACAACTGGAACCAAGTCTGTGGCTGGTTCTATCAATGCAAAGAGATGAAGGAATGCAGAAAAAATCAATCGCGCCCATTAATGGTAAATTCCTCTCACTGCAAAATTAATTATACATTGTTTGAGCAGGAAAAAATGGAAATCCTAATTTTCTTTATTTACCCTAAATTTGAAATGAGAAATTTACCTTGTACGATAAAGCAGCAGAATCCTGAACCCTGCAATACTGTGGGAGTTGGTAGCAGCCACCTTGATAGAAGTCAAAGACTCGGTATTTTCCTTTTGGATTAATAGCTGAAAATCTAAATCTCCATAGGAACGTGTCCATTTACTATGTACGTTCTATTGAAAATGGTAGAAAACTCTCCTATAACTTTTGGTGCCAAATACAGTATTTTTTGTGCAAAAAAATCCCACCATCCAATTTCGTTAATTTAATCGTAAAAAATTGCCAAAATTAAAAAAATAATTGCAGTTATAGTCTCATTTTTTATTTTTATTTTTTGTAAATGACACTAAAATCTTTTAATTGCATACCTCACAATCCCAAACTTTTAAAATTTTATATTCCACCTCACCCCACCCCACCCCACTTCTTCTTCTTCTTCCAGCCCACCACATCCCACCCCAGTCTCACACTACCTCTACCACAATAACCACCAACAAGAAGGGATTTCTCGCGAGAGTTAGAATGAAAATCGAAGAAGAAATCACCCCTAGTTGGTAACCAAATCAGGGAGTTCTCCCTTATTTTGACAAAAATAGGGATACGATTATCGCGACACAATGAAACATCTATGCATGGTCTTTGGGACCCAAATTCGTTGGTTGGGTTGTAAATCATGAGTTGGATTCTGTTTTCGTGATGCTTGAGTGAGTAGCAAAACGTTAATATTTTAGTCGGGCAAGTTTGAAGGTGGCAAAGTTGTTGGTGGGTCATACTGCTGTCTTTTTAAAACATGTTTCTTGCTATGTATAAAGGTGTAAGGTGAATTATGCTCGACCAGTTTGACCCATGTGACCTGATTTTCAATTCTTGGCTAGTTTTTAGGCATAGGCTTAGGCTCAAGTTTCGACTTGGCACGAGCAACAAAATGGGAGAAGGCGACGAGTGTTTTGGTGTTCTTCTATTGCTCTAAGAGGGCTTCTTTTGTCTAGCTACAAACTTAGGGTTGGACATTGGATGGAAGGGAGGACAAAGAAGGGTGAGGAGCAATTAGGTCTTTCTACTTCTCGTGGTAATGAGCAACAAAAGTCATGGAATTTGATGCTTCTCATGGTAGTGGAAGGTGGGATGTGGTGGAGTGGGAAAGAAGATAAAATTTTAAAGGTTTGGGATTGTGGATTGTGCAAATAAAAAAATATTTGGTGTAATTCGCAAAAAAAAAATAAAAAATTTGAGACCACAACGGCAATTATTTTTTTAATTTTTGAAATATTTGCTGTTTTTAACGGCCATATTTACAGAATTCGACGATATAAGGTTTTTTTCACAAAAAATGTTGTAATTCGCACAAAGGTTTCAAACATGAGATTTCTGCAATTTCCAATAAGTATGGGTATATCGAAAATGAAAACAATTTTAGGGGATTTTCTGCTATTAATTATTTCTTTTTCTTAATTAAATGGTTCAAATTATTTCACGAGATCTTTTTTCCATTTTAAGTACTTTTCTACCCATTTTAGTTTCTGTTTGACATGCTTTTGGTTCTGTTTTTTCAGAAAAAATTATTAATAAAGCCATTTTAGATTTATTTTTTTCTACAAATTGTTTAGTTAGACAATATTTATAAAAAATTATTCAATTTTTTAGTCCCAAAAAAACTTCTGATTTTTCGAAAGTCATGTCAAATAAATACTAAATAAAGAAGCTAAATTATAACGCGTCTTCAAGTTTGTTGTAGAAACTCTAAATTTTAATTTTAAGTTCTTAATTGACATTTTGGTTAACAAAAATTGGTATTAAATATTTCAAATTTTCTCAAGACCACATAACTCCTATCGACAATAACCTCTGTAAATCTACTTAAAGATAACCGTTTGATGGGACTAAAATCAAATTTTTCATAAATTTTAATAAAAATTGATGAATTATGTGATTAAAAAATAATTATCTCATAAAATGTGGTTAAAATTGGATCTTCGTTAAAATGGCCAAAAAGAAAACGACAATATGAAAGAAATACTATCGTACAAAACAACCAACTTCAAAATTCCAAACTCAAAATTATTTCTAGATAAGTATAGCAATAACGATTCGTGTATTATCTGGAGAAGACAATCAGAGGGAGAGAGAGATTTAATAGCAACATCTTACGATCACATATTTCGTATATACAAATAAAAACAAGTACACTTTCTGACCAAAACTAATCTAATTTAGGCAGCCAAAAATTGAAATAATGCCTCCTTTAAAATCAAGATCTTGCCTGTGCATCATTCCTTGGGCTATCCAGCTTTGATATGTCAGCACTTAAAACCTTATTCGGGTTGCTAGAAAAGAAATTGGAATTGGAATTTTGTCCTTCGGTTTTCCTCCAAAACTTAGGACTCAGAAACTCTGCTCCAGGTATCATACAACATGAATCATTGGTCTGAGTTTTTCGAGTTGAAATAGCTAAATCATGTGACATCTCGTCCAGCACCTTCTCTAGACCGTTTACTCGTTTTTCCAACGAATATATTCCCTTCTGGGAGCTTCCGATAAATCTCTGAAATAAAAGGTGGGAATAGTCGAAATCAGTTCTTGTCACGTAAACAAGAACACACGGAGAAAACAAAGACCACATAACCGATGACTTATCATCAAGATAATAAATAACATTATTTTTGTTCTTAACATACACGCTCCAAGAGACAAGCAAGCTTCCAACGTAGAAGCTAAGACAAAAAATTTTATCAGTAAGAGAAGTACCTGGAGGAGTTCCAACAAACTAGATTGCTGGCCTTCGATCTGCAAAAGCTGTTCGCGAATCAACTTAAGATCCTCAAACTCTTTTTGGTTCCCAAGTTCGCATTCATCAGCATTGTGGGCAGCCATATCCAAAACATTATCATCACTCCCATTACAAGGAACTACACCAGATCGAAAGTTTTTCCTAAAATCAGACCTAGAAGTACTCAACTTCCTGTTTTCGCTTTTTTGACTTATTTTCTTGTTGCTGGTTGTAGAGGAATTACTAGATGCAGGAGACTTGGTGGTCATCGTTTTCTTCAGTTGAGGAGTCCCCGAGCCATTATTAGCAGGACTTCTAGAAAGCCATACAGGGGAGTGTTCACCATTTCCACTATCTGATTCATGAAAATTAGGTTCATGTAAACAAATATGCATCAGAGGAGGCATAAAAAGCATCTTGAAGATGAGCAGAAAGTGTGCAATTAAATTGTAAAGACGGACAATCAAATCGAACAACTCAAGAAAACGACATTACTTTATAAACACCTCTTTCTAAGGAGATGATTGGGAGTTTTTTTCACTTATTTTGATTGTTTTTAGTTGGCATCGTATATGATTGGTTGGGAAAATGAGTACCTATTAGCGATTTTGGCCGATTTTTGTTAGTGTAGACTTTAATGTAATTTTGATTTTATTTTTCAATAGTCAAACCAAAGATTTTTTGCCTCTCAATTTTTTTTCTAATTTTACCCTTTTAAAAATAATTATTAAAAAGGACAAAAATTCAATTATATGTAAAAAGAATTGCTTATAAATAAAAAAATATACAATAACTAAAATTTACTTAGAAGCAAAAAGTTACTTTATAAGTAAAAAAAAATTTATAAAACAAAAATTTATGTATATGTAAAAAATCACTTATAAAATAAAAAAATAAAACTAACAAGACAAAAAATTCACTAACAAAATATAAAAAGTTATAAATAAAAAATTCAATTACGTGTAAAAAACTATTCATAAGTATCAATTGAACTTATAACAGTAAAATTTACTTTATTTATAAGTAAAAAATACTTATAGATTTTAATTTTAATTATAAGTAAATATTGCAGTTTTAAAATTAAAAATTAACTTATATGTAAAAAATTACTTATAAATAAAATATCACTTACAATAAAAAATTTATACAAAAAATATAAATTTCATTATGTGACTCCATAGACCATATTGTTTACACGTGTTTTTTATATATGGACATATATCTAATTTTATATTTGTTAAAACCTTTCATAGAACTGAGTAATAAACTCTCGAGCATAAATTTGACAGGTTAGCATAAAAATAGCTAGGTAGATTTTAATCTAAATCAAAGTTAAACAATTAATATTAACCCTATCTTTCATGGTCCAACATCTTTTCAACAACACGTTTCGAAAACTTCTATCATAGTCGATTAAAAATCTAATTTTAATCCCCACAAAAAACCTTCATAAGAAGAGGGAAACACCACTTGTACAACTGAGGTTGTGGGAAACACCACTTGTAGAACAGAGGTTGCCAACCTCGGTTGTCAAAAAAGGAATTATCTACTTGTACATCTCAAACGATGTACATTGTACACCTTGATTATTGGTAGCAAAGCTCGTCAAAGAAACCACCTCCTCCCCCATTGTACAAGCAGCACGGTTCCTAATAAAAACCACCTAAAGTCGAACAACTCGTTAACGTACAAACCCAGTAATTAAAAAAAAAAAAAAAACTCAAGCAGGCCCCGAGTATATTTCTGCTTAGGGAAAATTAGCAAAGGTAGAAATGAAGAAACCAGACAGACATGGAAATAAAACTTCACTTTCAGTGAGGTGATCAAATTCATCAAACATTAAAGCTAAATTGGAAAAAGAAGAGGAGAAAAATAGTAATGTTCCATCACCTTTTGGTGTTGATTCCTCTTCGTATACTGCTGGAACATCTCTCCAAATCTCTAATGCCCGATTCATTGACTCCCTCACAACTCTCACCTGTTACATCAAAAAACAAGAATTAAGAGTGATAATCAAGGTTTTTCTACTCTTTAATGTCTTCCCTTCGAGAATCTTTGGTCGTCTCGAATTTTCAAAGTAATTTTTTTTTCATAAATAAATAAATTATTTTACCTTGTCAAATCTTTTGCTATTCAATGTAGCTACACAAGAAGCCTTGAACTCCGGTAATAAATCTCTCTCCGCCGTAACCAACCTCTCTAAAATCTCTGCCGCCGCTTTTCTGGTGGCCCAATCTTCACTACTCAAGAATTCAACGGCGGTGGAAACCAAATATTTCAATAAATTCTTGCTTTTAGCAGCACCAACGCTCACAATGCTGCCAATGAGCACTAATAAAGAAGATTTAGCCTTAAAACAGTCACTTTTCACTAATTTCAGCAGCCTGTGCAAGAGCGTTTTCAGCTCCGCCGTGTCGTGTTCCTGCGCCGCCTCCATGGCGGCAGCTAGGCAGAGCGAAGCACCGATCTGCGAGTTCTGGTCTTGCTCGTGGAAAAGGGCGTCTACAAGGGGCTTGAGAATGGCGGAGAAAGGCGGCTTTGTGACGTGTGTGGTGATGGAGGTTATCGCGTCGACACAGGCGGAGCGGACGGCGGAGTCGGGGTCGCGGAGGCGTCGGAGGACGGAGGAGAGCATCCTTGATAGATGAGGCGACAAAGCGTCACCGTGAGAGGCGGATAGGATTCCCAGTAGGCGGACGCATTGGCGCCGGACCGGAGACTTCTCCGACGAGTCGGTGGCGGAAAGGCAATTCAAGAAAGGGCCAAATGATTCAGTCGAAAGAGTTCTAGCTATGGACTCCAATTCATTGGTAGCCATTGAAAGAGTGTCTCTGTCCGACAGTTTATTGAGGCAACTGTTCACACGAGCTCTGATATCGCCGGAGGGTTGTTTTGTAATAGCCATGAGGTGGCGTTATTAATGCAATGATGAAAATGAGTGGTTTTTACGCGGTGGTGAGAGGTGGAGACGGAGGCAGAAGAGGTAGCATGTGGAGGTAGAAGAGCAACACAGAAGTTTGAAGGGTAGACTGTAATTGGGAGTTGAATGGGTTAACTTAAAGAACGTGCTGGGGAGTGGGTGGGGTGGGTGGAGAGAGGGTTAAAATTTAGGGAAAACTACTCTATTGATCCTCAACTTATTGTTCTTGTTGAAAGTTAGTTTCCAATCTTTTGAATATGGTGAGTTTATCTCTAATTACTTGTTGTTATAGTACTACAGGTCCACAATGATGGAACTGAAATCTTCATTAAATTATTATATAATCTTTATAATACCACGTCTCTTCTCAAGTTGGTCTCTAACGTTATTAGTCCCCAGCCTGTTGTTCTACTATAAAGTTGACAACCAATCATTAAAAAGATGTAATATGTTTGGATCATGCTACGTGTACACGATGATTTACACTTTTTGTGAGTTGACAAATTTCGATACATTGATTTTAACAATACATTTTTCAATCCATGATTAAATTGTTGACACATCGAAGGTGTCAATAAAGGTGTACACATTTAGATATAAAAGTAGCTTTATCCAATTTGTTTTTACGTTAAATTGTTATGTCTCTAGTGAAAATATTTTTTATTTTATAAAGACACAAGTCCAAGTCAATAAACAACACCTAATTTCATATAATTCAGTGCATGTTTGGCAAGGCTTAAATTATAATTGTATGTGTTTGGTTCACCTAGAAAAATGAATTAAAATTTAAGTCAAAATCAAAAATTAATTTTAACAATACATTTCATGGGATCTTCACATTTTTAACGATATATCTCCTCAACTTTTATCAAAATATACAAAAAATATGATTTTTATTTAAACAAAATAAAAGCAATTTAAACTGATCAAAAATATAATTTATTTATATATTTCGTATGACCCACAACTATTACATATTATTCACATTAAAATCACTTACAAGCATCCCTTTGAACTTAGTGAAGATTTAGCCTCCATTCAGCCCCCTTTTTTAAAAATTCATTTCTTTTTAAGCTCATATTTGACATCCATTTTATCAAACATTATTTGTTATATTAAACGATCTCCACCACATATTCACTCAATAAAATATTCTATACACAAATCAATAAAATTACTTTACTTTTTAACCACACATTCTCCAAAAAAATAATATTCAAAACTCTTTTCTTCTCCCAAAATGGGAGACAAACAAGCACTAAATTCATTTTTAATCTTACATTTTATGGGATCCATAACTTTTATTAAGTTTTTAATTATATATTTCATCAATTTTTACCAAAGTCTATGTCTGAGCCAAATTCTTTAAAAAATTATTTTTTTCAATCTCATTTTCAACCACACGTTCTCTCAATAAAATAATTTTACACGTAAACTCAAAAGTTTTCTCTATTTATTAACACACACAAATTTTTCAAAAAATTACTATTACAAAATATATTCTCGCGAGATAATTGCTAAAAATATATTTTTAACTAAACCAAACAGGGCTCAATAAAGACTTGGACAGTTTTCATCACTAGCTGTGCGATAATAATTAAAGTTTTATGATTACTTTGATCTCTTTTGAACACTAATGATCAACTTTGTACTATTACAATAAAATGAGGATCAGAATGAAATTATGGCATTACTTCTTTAGGTTAAAATGATTGATTCAGTCGAGGTATTCTGGTTGCGTACGGACGCTACTTTCTGAGAAAAGAATAAGCGTGTGAAAAGGATAAAATCTTGCGCCAAATCCTTCTATACTTTTTTGCTTGCGCCAAAATCGGGAGCCAGTTTTATTAGTCTACAGTTTACTCGAAATATTAGTGTTTTTATTTTTTATTTTTTTTTGCCAAAAAATAGATAATTCACATATAATGGATGAATTATAGATTGATGACTATTGTGATTGTTTGCTAATTTGATCGTGTTTCAATTTTTACGACGAAAATAGCATATTTTATGTGATCAGGCCAAGTCGAGTCAGAAAGATTTTGATAACTTTATGTTCATATTAGGAAAAGAAGATAGAGCATCTAATAGCGATTTTTCTCGAGATATTTTGGTCTTCATTATCAAAACAGAAGTTCCACTGTGTGCCTATAGTCTCTCTCTTTTTTCTTTTTTATTTAATAAACGGAGTTAGATTACCTATTGAAAAATAAACCTCCAAGAAAAATATTTCAAATCTCAGGAAGCAATCGATCACCACTCACCATTATCTTTGCACGTTTGGTCAAAGTCTATCTCATCTTTATTACGAGTCGTTTTCATGCCTAACGATGATATCAAATTTGCATATATCCTCCTAAATACCAAGTTTATTCGAGGACAAGTGAATATCTTTTCACCCAAGTGTAATTAATGTTATTTTCTTAACTCGCAACAGAGTTTGAATTTAAAAATTGTTCAATCATTTATGGTCAAGAAAATCCAATCTGCTACTATCATGTGAAAGAATAGAACGCAAGTTCCCTTTATTGATAACATGTGCGATTCCATTGAAAAAGGAAAATAAGACAAAAAGGGATAATTTTTAACTTTATGTAACATGTTTTTTAGCGAGTTAATTGCTCCAACGGTCGCTGAAATTATGTCAATATCTTTAATTACTCATTGAATCTTAAAATATCGAGTTTTGGCTACTCAACTTATTCAAACGTTGGACATTACTCACTAGCATGACTACCGTTTCAATCATTTAACAGAATTGTGACATGCTACGGAATACACACGTGGCGCCCCGTCACATATTAAACTTTGAGGTAGTCAAATTTTGACTACTAAATTTTGAAAAATATATTCGATTACTCACTAAATTTTGAAAAAGTCTTCTATTACTTATTGAACTTTAATGTGGTAGAAATTTTGGTCACTGAATTTTGAGATGGTCGAATTTTGACAATTGAACTTTACAAAACATTTTTTATTGCTCACAAAAAACATTTTCAATTGGCTCAAACAGCCCTGAATCCAGTTGGATTCAGGTGGTGTGATAAGCTACGTTAGATGCACCATAGTTCATACATAGAGATTATTTTTCAATCTACCGTAATCGTTTTGTGATTTTTAAATAGGCTGTAAATTTTTTTGAATAAATTTAAAAAAAAAACTATCACGCCCTCAAATTATACTAAGAGTTCGACGGATTTACTTTAAATATTTTTATAAATTAATTAAATAATTAGGAATGCCTTGGACTCACATAATATGAATTGCTGAAGAACCCTTGGATTTTTGCATCATTGAATTCTCATTAAGGGTTACATTACTCAAAATAGATGGGTTTAGTTAAGTTAATTATAAATTTTATTTAAGAAACTCTAATATGGACACGATCTGGTACAATAGAACTTGAATTATTCAAAAAAAAATTAGTTAATAGACCTACTTAAATTTATTGTTACCTTGTCTGTCGAAACATGTCATAACAAGTGACGAAAACTAAAAATTAATATTTATCCCTATAAGCATTAGTATTCACGTTTGATTCTCATATAATTGAGTGTTGTTCGATCCTCATTTTTTTTAAAATTCACTTTTTTTCTCATAATAATTTTAAATATAACTTAAAACTTTTTCCTACTATCTAATTACACGTTCTTCATAAATTTAATTTTAACAAAATATATTTTCAAAATTCGTTGACAGCATATACGCGTTTAAACGCTAAAATGCGCATGAATTATACAGTAATTTGTATGGCTTTGAGCATCCTTAAATTTATTCTAACAAAGTCCAGTTCATTTTTATAACTTAAAAAGGTAAATTAACCCAACAAACATCAAATTAGCCTAAATCACCGAAGCCCGTGAATTATACAGTAATTTGTATGGCTTTGACATTTAGAAAAATCAAAACATTTTTTCTTAGAATTTCAAACTATCTAAGTCGAGCCCAAGCATCATTTTTCGGTCTTCTTCTAGTTTTACTGACAAGTGATACTAGTAATATACATTTTTGGATTGTTGATGGTTGCGATGATGATGAGGAGGTTGACAAATGATATCTTACCATCTACAAGAGGTATTAGAAATTTTCGGATTAAAATAGGGGAGTTCGAAAAAGATAAGTTTGCATCGGATGACACGGAATATGCTTGGATGAAGAAGAGGTGATTGAATTGAAATCCAATAAAGAGTTAGATAAGATTTATGATTTTTTAAGTTGGTGTTTGTGACTAATCTGATTGTAGGAATTAATTACCATGTAATTATAATTTTTATGATTTTGAGCACTACGTTTTTGTTGAAAATATGAAGAATGTGTATAAAATTCAATTAATTGTAGTATTTACGAATATAAGCAAAAATTTTTAATTGAAAATATATGTAAAGTTTAAATAATACATTTATTTATTTATTTATTTATTAGTTTAGAATAGTTAAAATAATATCAAAAATTGAAAAATACATAATTACATATATGTTTGTAATACTTGATACTCGATCGAAATACATTGTCACGCATTACACATTTTAGAACCTCGTTCTTAATCCATTTAGCACTTGGCACAGCAGGTGGACATTCATGAACTTAAAAATTCAAGATTCTTTTTAGTTGAAATTTGCTGTCCAAAATCACAATTCAATTTGTTGTCCACCAATTATTCATTAACATTTTTTTTATACATACTTTTAAACATAAGTGGTAGTGAGAGAAAGGTTAGACATATTAATTTAAAGTGATATATCAATGAATCATTGAATAGATAGAAGGTTGGCCAGTCAATTTTGGACAGCAGATTTTGAAAATTATTTATTGCATGTGAAATTAGAATTTCTTAAAAGGAAAATTAGAGCTTGCTTGAAGTGCCTATAAGTTGGATCTTACAAAATATACTTAAATAAATTTTAAAATATATAATTTATCATTGATGAAAGTTAAAAGTAAATTATTTATTGAAGACTTTTGCAATAATTGCTTTCAGAAAAAGGCTTAATAGCATAAATTTCCCTACATGTTTGACGATGTACGATATACGTCCTACTTATTGGTGATCGTAGAAAAATTCCTTGTTTGAAGCCTTTTGTTCGAAATAGTCATCGTCGTTAAAATCCGTTAATTTAACCATTAAAAGCAGTAAAAAATACCAAAATTAAAAAATAATAATTGTAGTTGCAGTACCCCTAAATTTTATTTTTTTTAAATGTGCCAACCACACTCTCAAATTTTTAAAATTTTATTTTCTTCCCCAACTCACCCACTCATCTTCTTCCCCACCTTCGATTATACCCACGCTGCCAACTTTGTAACTCCATAAACTTCGATTTGCAATTATATTCCTCCCGTTAGCTGATAGCATATCCCATTTTTTGAAATCAAACCAAAACAAACAAACTCGGTGTGCCATATGTGAAGAAACCACAAACAAAAATTGATTCCATATATGAGCGACGCATGCAATGGTGTTGGAACTAGAAAGACCAGTCTAGGACATGAAAAAAAAAAAGAGCAGGTGTAAAGGACAATCCATAAGCTTCTAAAAATACACAGTGCCCCAAGGATATCTGAGCGTACTGATGTGAACATGGAGTCGAACGTGTCAAAATCAAGCCTGAGAAAGGATCCGTTGATTATCAAATGAGGTCTGATGACACGATCGAGGGCAAGACCAGTGAAAGAAGCGATGGAATTGTTTGCTCAAGTTTCGGTGGACAAAATGTCGAAATTAACAAGCCAAGGAATAACTTTCATGAAGGGGTAATGGCCGAAACCAATTGGAGCATCGTGTTGCGAGCAATGGAAGGAGAAGTTGTTTGGAACAGCGATGTGGTCGCATAGTTGTCCAGGGCATGCGATCGCATAGCCCTTTACCCTACATAGTTGTTCAGGGCATGCGACCACATAGCCCTTTACCGAGAGTTTCATCTGATATATGCAACCGCATAGAATTACACTATGCGGCCGTATAGTTTATTCTGGCAGCGAATTTTTCAAATTTTTGCATAATCTTTTATTTAAGTTAAAACTCTTTTATGGAATATTTTTTTATATTTTTTTGCTTAATTCCGTTTTTAGCTAGATTTTATGAGTTACATATAAATAGGACCTATTTTTTTCATTGTAACACTCAACACATTATTGAAAGTTATTTTGCGAGTCAAATTTTCTTCCAATTTATTGTTCTTCATTGGACAATTTGCGAATTTATCAAGAATAGTTTTTGTGGCGTTCAAATCAAGTTGATGGGCGCTCTGCATATTGGTTTGCAACTTTTGTTGGCGAGATTTGAGGAGTAATGTGCAGGCACGTGGACCATCTCCCAATTGTTTTAGAGCTTGTACAGCTGAACAAAGCTCAACTTCGCTTATTGAAGGCTAGAAAGCAGCCTTTGCTAATTGAAGGTTGGGGAAGAAGATTAAGTGGGTAGAAGATGAGTTTGGTTGGGTGGGATGGGATGGGGTGGGGTGAGGTGAGGTGGAGAAGAAAATAAAATTTTGAAGATTTAGGATTGTGGTCTATGGATATAAAAGATTTGAGTATAATTTGTAAAAAATAAAAACTTTGGGCATTGTAACTACAATTATTCTTTTTAAATTTTGACATTTTTTTTTAAAACTTTTTTAACGTTTAAATTAACGAATCTTGACAGCGTGGGATATTTTGAACAAAATGTTTCAAATTTGAACATTTTTTTTACAATTTTCAATAGATATGAAATACATCGCATATTATCAAGTATGCTGGGAATTTTCTACTATTTAACCTTAAGAAAAATATTACTTTTGTACCCACGTAGAAGAAAAGAAGAATTAAACAAATATTTTTAAAAAAAGAATCTTAAGTGAATTTCCCTATCACTCAAATTATCGTGTCCATAATATTGGACATAGTGCCTCAAAATTTTCAACAATTAAATAAACTGGGTTTAAGAAAAATGACTTATTTTGTCATTTATAGAACAGTACGTGATGCATTTGATGATGATAATGATAGATGTTGACTGAGGTCAACGATTGCGGCGGACTCTTAAATTTGGGCATTGCATTCAGTCTTGTTTGGTGAGTATTAAATTTAGTTTTTTAAGTAAATTTTTATACAATTCAATAAAATATATATTGGAAAAATTGTAGGTTTCACAAAATATTTTAATTTAAATTAAAATTAAAATTAAAATTTTAATCTTGACCAAACAGGTGGATGATTATTACAAGCGTATTTATCATCTGATTTTAGAGAGAAAAAAGTGAAACATGACTAGCACAATCCATGTGACTTGTTTGAAATGAGAAAACTAAATTTCTTTTATTTGTCGGATTTGCTTTACACCGTGATGTCTATTGTCCCTTCCCTTCTCATATTCTCTTTTCTATATTATTGATGATAGTATATTTTTTAGATATTTAAAATTACACAAATCTTTTAAAAGTGAAACAAAGTAGGGATAGTAAAATTTCCAGTCCATCTCAACCCGACATTATCGGTTGGCGAACATAGTCTCCACCCACCTCTTCTTCTTATGTGCTTAAATTTAAATATATTTAAAAAAGAAAATATACAAAAAAAATTGAGATATTTAATCACTTCATCGACCCTAAAATTTTCAATGAGACGAGGATAAGGAAAGCTGACCCCACCCCACCGTCGCCTCACACCACCTTACAATCCCTAAACGGACACCTAATTCTACTTTCATAAATATATGTTCTACACATCTCAATTTCTCTAGCCTAACTCTTAAGTCACAAAAAAGTAAGGCTCGAATGATTTGTAAAAATGACAATATCTTAAAAGTACCGAGTACTAAACGTTCATCTCAAAAGATTAAGAGTAATATTCTAAATTCTTATCATGCTTATTATTATTTTTATGTATAAACGAATTGAGCTTCTATGCTTTAACAGAAAGTTGCTTTTTAAGTGTCAACGAGTCCAAATTTGGTTGGTAAGAATGAAATGTGAAGTTGTTTGACAAAGGGAAGTATCTTATAATCGAGAACAAGTTATGAATGAATCAATTAACCTCGATACGTTGTTGCATTTGAAACTTGAACGAATACTCTAATTAGACTGTTTACCATCATTTTCACAACCTCTTTTCAACTATCACGAAATATATATTGCTAAAATTTTATGATATATATAAGATGTTGAACTCGACGTGATTAGACATGGTAAGAAAAAAGACACGAAATATGCATCTATATATTATCGTATTCGATCATATTTATTTTAACGTATCAAACATGTTCCCCGGTTACTAACTCCAACAATAATCTAAAATTTTTAGTTGACATCTTAAGCTAATTATGAGCACTAATCCATTTTTAAGCTTGGATGCCAGCAACTTTTATTTTATCCAACCAGAATCATTACAACTTGTTTCTGCACACCAAACCCAATATTCTGTTTTGAAGAATTTTCATATAAAAAAATTACTAAAATATTTAAAATATATAAATCAATGAGCAAGCACCAGCTGCTTTTATTACAGATTTGTTTGTGCTGGCTATGTCTTTGCTCAATTCAATGATTAAAAACTTGATTAGTATGTCTGAAAAATATTAAAATAAGGTAAGATTCAATTCAATAATTCAAAACTGAAATTATTAGCTATTTATTTATTAATCTGTATGATAAATGTTTGAATAAGTTAAGCTTCAGGCAAATGAATCAGTCTACTCAAATAAAAGTGCCACAGAATCATGCCATGTGGGCACAGGAGAGAGTGGAGAGACCAACTGTCAAATTTGTATGTTATGTTCAGACGACAATAACAGAACAATTTTCCTTCATATGAAGAAATTATATTTTAAGGAAAATTGGTCTGAAAATTATAGGGTATATTATTTCCAGCTCAGAAATATGATTTGATGGAAAAAAAATATTATCAAAAATAATAATCCTAAATTGATTATGTTGAGATAAATTTTAAGAGCTCTTTTTCATGCTCGAGGTGAACATTACTCCACTAATAAAATATTCAATTGTCCCATTTATCTTTATTAAAATGAGTCTTCTTCGTTTTTTTTTTCTCTTCTCTCCCCAATCCCTACCTTGCGATCTCCACTCCTTCTTTCCCTAGTACTTTTTTTTCCTCAAGAGCTCGAGGGAAAAGGGAGAGGAAGATGCAAAAGAATTGTAATAAATATTTTGAGTCATCGATGAGAGAAGATTATTAAAAGTAAATGTTTTACCTCTACCGAATAAGAGGACTCATTTTACTATGAATAGCTTAAGTTTCTCCATGTTCGGTTGTTAGTAAAGGTTTCTTTTACAAATGATATGTGTTATTTAAAAATATATTAATTTACTCATAAACACAATCAAACATAGTGATCACAATCGCAAAATTAACATTTTACGAATTAGAAAATAATTATTGCCAGCAGAATAATGGAAATTGCTGCAAATTGGTTTAAACCCGTTAATTGGAAGTCAATATCACTTATAATTTGGTGATTTTTTCTAGTATACAATATTTTGCAAAAAAAAAAAAAAAAGATTTCAATTACGGCTTATAATTTTTAAAAAATGATAATAACTAACTTGTCCTATGATAACGATACATATGTCCCTTCACTAAGAGACATGGGGACAATAGAAATGATACTAAAAATAAATATAAAAGAATAAAGTGCATAAAGTTTGAAATATTTGTCAATTTTGAATTTAATAGTTGTAACATATTTTAGTAAGATTAATTGAACAAAAATAAACAGGATCGAAGTATGCTCATGTATTACATGTGACATATTTTGTGCGTATGTAATTGAATTGAATTTAATGTAGTAAACTTGTTATATACAAATATAAGATGATATTTCTAAGTATGTAAAAATATTTTCAAGATCTTCAAAAACTTTTCGCCAGTTTCTATTTTATTTTATTGCATATTTAGTACGATTAAAGAATTCACACGTGTGACATAATGTGTTTTATTGTTAAAGATGTGACAAGATTTTCAGATAATTGATAATTATATCTATTTAAATGTGATTGTATAATTAAAATAGATATTTCTTTCATAATTACATTTCAATTTTATACATATTTTGTAGGGATTCTACTTTCTTTGTGATACATAAACTAAAAGTTATGAAACAAACTATCACGCTCTTTCACTATTTTGTTTCAATTACTTTCAATTCATAACACCTCACATGTCATGCGAATCGGACTTTTAGGAAAAAAGGAGAAGAGGAAGAGGAAGTTCTCTATATCATACAAGAAAAAATGTTTCACTTCAATTTTTTTAGCTACGTCCAACAATAACAGGAAGTGGAAAATCATGACAAGGAAACTAGATAGACGACAAAATAATTTATTCAACGACACATACATCCCATTTTTACAGGAGTCTATGATCGAATAAATCAACCCACCAAAAAAAAAATGTTGGATTCATATTACGAAGAGCCCTCTTATCCCAACATGTGTCATTGTGCTAAATTTCATATTATAACGTTCAATCTTCTTTATAACTCTTGTCATGATAATATTAAATTTTATTTATTATAGTGTTTGGTGCTACCAAAAACTTGTACATGTTAGATCTCGAAATGGATGCTTCAATACCAAACGAACCGATCTTCAATACCGAAAACAAAGACGTCGATGTGTGTTCTCGTCACCCCTTCAATACTTAAGTTAGAGAGAGAATTTATGCGAAATGCTATATGCTGAAAATTATGTAAAAACATACCTGAATAATGAACCTTGGTCCTGTATTTATAAACGTTGGTGATGGAGTTCTAAAATGATCGAACCACCTATAGTCCTTATCCTTATCATGTAAGATGTTTGTGTTATATACTTACATTGAGAGTTTTCTGTTTGAGATTGAATCAAACTTGTGGTAGGTAGACAATTTGGATTGGAATAAAGGTCATCGAGAGTCACAATCAGAGTTGAATTAATGTTTTTAAAAGGTATGAGATAAAGACAAGGTAATCGTTATTATGGAATATGACCCTGACCTATAAGGCCAAACCTCAACTTATAGCCCGACCTTATTCTATGGGTAAATTGGTGGAGGTGAGCCCGGGGCTACTGAGTTCGAGTTCGGGGGCAGGACCATATTTTCTCGTATCAGTGTTCAATTTTCATTTTCCAATAAACATGTGGGTCGTGGGTCGTAGAATTCTTTCACATTACTTGCTGTTTGTGTTGCTTACATAATTAGTTTCTCCCTCATCGATGGACACTACCACATGCAAATTTATTTCATTATTATCCAGATGAAGTTAATACCAAGACAACATGGGCATTATTTATGGCGATAAAGGAGGCATGTTCACAAAAGGACATTCTCTTGTTTCTTGTCCCACTTTCACGTGACAATTTGACATTTTCCTAGAATAGATTTTATGATACGTCCCTTTTATAACCTTGTCTATTTACTTTTGTGGCAATGTATGTAGACGTATTGGTTAGAGATTTGTACATTGAATTTCGTTATTGGTATTGGATCTTACATCGAGTCTCATTGAATTAGGAATTACTTCGATTTCATCATATCTATTCAACGAATTGAGTATTTATTTACGTCGCCGTCACGTGTTGAGACGTTAAAAAGGGACATGCTGAATAATGAGGTTTGGATTAAACGACTTGAGTGGAGTATGAGTCACAAGAGGTAGGTCTAGAGCATACACGAGAAGATTTTCTATCATGATACACGATAGTCAATCCAATAGTTAGGCTAGCAGCAATAGTTATAACATAAATTGATAAAATGTCTCCTCTTAATAGACGATATATAGAGCTGTTGAATTTTGAGCTTTAAATTTTTTGTATTCTATCTATACATTTCCATTCCATTTTATTTTGGGAAAATCACAAAATACATCCTCTACATAGGATATATTTACACTTTACATTCCGGATTTTCTAAATTTACACTTTGCATACTACGTTTTAAAGTATGGTAATAAAAAATAACTTTTGCTAAGAAATTTAAAAATATGCATGTAAATAGTTAAATAGATCAAAATACCCATAATAAAGTAACAAATCACACCATTTGTATTACATTATGTAACACTTTGCATACCAATTATTTTAACTATTTTTTATTCTCCAAAAGTTCATTACTATTTCATTTCATCTATAAAATATTTTTTTCTATCAATTCATAAATTAACAATCAGCCGAGTCCTCTCACTGCATCATTTACATAATTTTTTTCCATTTTCATTCTAACACAATATTTTATATTTTTACTAACTATATTTTTGCATGCATTCTTAATAAATTTTTAAGTCGTAAATTATCGCAATTTAAAATGAATAAGAAATTAATTTTAAACTAACATAACAAACAATACCAAAAAGTATTTTAATTAATTTTAAATTTTTATTCATTGAACAAAAAATATTAATCAAATATTTTTTATTTTGTTTTGATAATGTTGGAAGTGTAAAATAAAGTATTTTCTTAAAAAAACAAATTCTTTATTGATTGGACATTAGAGTTTAGGAAATTAAAAAAAATAGATTTTATAAAATCACAAACAAAAACAAAAACTGCCTTTAAAGAAAAAACATTAAATGAAAATTCAATAATTATAAAGTAGTATGAAAGTGTTACATAAAGTATAAAAAAGGGTGATATTTGTTACTTCAGTTAAGAATAATTTGTATACGTTTAAAAATAAAATTCTAAAAAGGGAATATATTGTAGCACTATTAACAAATCAACGACATTGCAGTCATATCGAATAATCTCTAAGAGTGAGTGGAAGTAGAGGAGTATTGTATGTTGTTTAAGTTGGTCTATAAGAAAGGAGTGGAAGAGTGAGAAAACAATGGGGTGAAGCCTATCTTTTGGTAGAGGAAAAACGTTATTATGCTTGTTCGACAACTATTTGTTTCCTGATTTTTTTTTCTACTTTTCTACTATTTCTTCAAGGACCGTTCACAGGGGTATGAAGGAAAATTCAGTACCTGTAAAAATGAAATGAAACAATGAATGAGTAATGATACTATCTGTTACGCCTTGCCAAACAAGGCTCTAGTCATCACCACATGGCATCTCACACAACTCATTACGTCCACGTGGCATCCACTTGTCAACACCTACATCATCAAAACTAGTAAAAAGGTAGCAAAGAGAAGACGCTGTTAAAGCCGTTGAAGCCCTCTTACAGCGAACAAAGCCCTACACACGAAGCCCTTGTTCCGAATCTGCTTGCCCCTTAGGGCTTCAGATCGAAAGCAGTTCCCAATGATATCCTCAATATCCAACAGAAACAATTGACGTGACAACCTACAAACCAGCAAGTCAAATTCTAACAAATCATTAAATGAATTCTAACAGCTTATGACGACTCCTAGATAATCAAGTCTAATTCAGGGCAAGTGGATGACATGACGTCTATGATGGGACGTCCTGATAGGTCGGATGAAGCCAAGCGCGCTTCATCCAATGGCCATGTTTCCATTTGTAATACTATAAATATCACCCATTGTACCAATTAAAAACAATAATGCAACTATATTTCAAGAGACTAAGGCTTTGTTCTTACATTTTTTCTCTCTTAACCATTTCCCTTTAGAGTGTTTACAATTAATTCTTATCCTTTAAGTTTCGATATTCGATTGATTCACCCCAGTGCTTGAACACATTGTTGGCTCGCGTGTCAAGGAGCAATTCCTCGTACACGTGGTTTGCCTCGTGTCTACATAAGCGTGAGTGGGGCCCGGGTTTCTATTGGTCCTTTTTGGAGGTCAACACTATCGACAACCATTAAAAAACTCTTTTTTAAGCTCATTTTCAACTACATTCTTACAATAAAATATTTTGCACATAAATCCATAACTTTTCATACTTTTTAACCACACATTTTCCAAAAAATCAATATTCCAAAACGAATTTTCTCCCAAAAAAAAAAAAAAAAAAGAACAAAAAAACTCATTTTAGTGCTTGTCAAACAGGGACATAATGTATAACTTATATTAAAAACTTAACCGATGCAACACTAAAGAAAACACCGAGTATGATATACTTTGACTCTTCAAAAACACAAACATGACCGAAAAGATAATACATTATTACCAAACACCGGTTTTGGAGGACTAAAAAAATAAGAAGCAAGAGTAGATTGCACCATGCGAAATACATTAGAAATAAAATATCTTATGAACAAATTGTATGAATCTTCAAATTGCAAATTGACAAGTACAAGCTAGCTGTGCACATAAAATAAAATGAAAAATCTAAAAACTTACGAACATTTTACCTGAACCATCAAATTGGGGATTTACCCGGATGGCAAACCAGGAGGAAAGTCCGCCACTCTTTAGAATTAGTCGGGCGAAACTAGAATACCTGAGTTACCATAAAAAAAAAAAAAAAAAAAAAAATTGTATTCGATTGAGATTTTTAAAGATTTTTATAGACCTTTGTAAGTGGATAACTTTTATGGAATTCGTGGACTACAAGTGACTTTTATAATTTTGTTAGGAATTAATAAAAGTGACGTATGTAGACTTTCATTTTTGAAAAAAATAATAAGCTAAATTTCTATATAATGTAATATTATTTTGAACAACTTCTCGTGTATCCAAATCATCTACAACACATGATAGTATTAGTAACATTTTGGTAATACTTAATTAAAAAATATTAAAAATTTCAACATCACTCCACATATTAGTTGTTATATTAGCCCTCCATGTTTTAGCGTTCTCTTTTGTCGTTCTTGACTCTTAAAAAATGGTCTTCCCCTCCATTAATTGGCAAAGATAACGAAGTTTCATTATCAGGTTCACCATAAAATTCTTCAAGTGATATTCTTTAAGAAGAAAATTGTGTAATCCTACACAAACACACACTAGCTCCGCTTATGTATGATATGGAAATGGAGGAGATGTTTTGAAAAATTAAGAATCGTGATTTAAATTTACCAAATATCCTCTCATCGACACTATTGCCAAATTGTACATTAAATGACTAAAGAATTAAAAAGATAACACGAGAAACTATATACAAAGAACAAATAATAGTACGTGACAGTGTAATTTAGACATCATAAACTAACAACCTTATTCATAGCTAGACTGATGCAAAATCTGCCAAATAAATCTTAAACCTAGTATATATTAAAGACTTGATAAAATTAACTTCTTCAAAACAGCTCAAAAACGCTAAAAATACTTGATTCAGCAAGTACAATCCTAACCAAACAGGACCTTAAATATAAAGAATTAATCAAAAAATATTCCAGCACAGGAATTAATTGATTAAATACTTTTAATCCTTCATGGACTCCTTCAATCTTTACGACATAAAATATCTTGAGATTGAAAGTGCATCCCTTAAAAATAAGCCACGGGTGAAAAAATTGATTTTAGATGCTGAAATGATTATTGTCCACGACTGCCCCATGTCAGTCCCAAAAGGACCCCATTGCATGCCAACATGTCCACTAGCATTTGCATCAAGGTCGTCGAGGTCTAACCAAAGCATAAAATGCTAGGCCGCCAAATCACCATCTAGCATGACTATCGAAACCCTAACAGTTGAATTAAAGGACAATTGGGAGCCTCGTCCAGAAAATAATAATAAAGGCATTGGCTCGATCTCGGACAAAAACGATATACAAACCAATGTTTGTACTTAACAAATTGCATGACTAGTATCATGAAAGCACAAAACTCAATTAAATATTGAAAGTTAGACTTAATCAAGAATTTCAGTGTAATTAATAATCCGTCCATTCACAAAAATGATCAAAAACTCCATAAAAATTTGTCTATAAAAGGGCCATTAGCATAACAAGAAAAAATGTTGAAAATCAAAGGGTTAAAAAGTTAAAGAAGAAAATTTTTAGAGATCTAATCCTCCTCTCTAAAAAATTTGTCTCGATTAATTAATGTAAAAATTAGAGTCGATATTCTTGAAAATCTTATTATCATCCAATCAAAGTGTCATTTCTGGTTGGAAATTTGCAGAAAATGTCTTCTTTCAAACAAAAAGCTCATGGGACACACTCAAAAATCCTGAAAAGGAGCAAAGCACTGCCAAAATTCTGCCAAAAAATGATTTCTATTTTTTGAGGTCAACAAAAATAATTATATAGATGGATAAGGATATATATTGATACTAGGGATCATCTAAATAATAATAATAAGTGAGTTGAGCTGCTTAATGTTGATATCAAGATAGAGAATTTTTGTGCAAAAAAAATAAAACGAAAATGATAAATCTAAAAATTCATGAAATAATTGCTCCTATGCACCATTCCCTCCAAGTCAAAAATAGCTGTGGGTCTGACCTACCATTAGTTTGAAAATACACTCAGTTTTCTCTCTTAATCGTTCCATACTATTTGCTTGAGTTTAGTTTATTCTTATTTTGGTCGAATCGTTTATAATTGTTTATTTATAGGCAATTATTTTTTATCATATTGTCGATATTTGAACATATTTGTCTCGTGTTGTAAAAGCAACTCCCACGTCCATAAATGCTACCCTTCTCTATCTGAATTTTAGATCAAAATGTGTTGGAATTTATTTGACGCGAGTGAGCTTGATATCCGTTGCCAACATAACTATTATGGAAAACAAGTCAACAGGAGAAAGAACTAGTATGTGCACAAAAAATAAAATAAAATCATCTAAAAAAATAAGAAATCTACCAATTTCAAAACAAAATGCATAAACACAAAAATTGCAAACTATGAAGATTGAATTTACTGAAAATACAACAAAGAAAAAAAAAAAAAAAAACTGAAAATGACATAGCTTGGTCATTAAAAAAATAAGAAATCTACCAATTTCAAAACAAAATGCATAAACACAAAAATTGCAAACTATGAAGATTGAATTTACTGAAAATACAACAAAGAAAAAAAAAAAAAAAAAACTGAAAATGACATAGCTTGGTCATTCATTTATGTAGACACGAGAATGACCGAGAGGGTTTAGGGACGTGGCGATTTCTATTTCATGGGCAGGCCATAATTTTCAAAGAATTGTGAAAATCTCTTACTTTCCATTTTCTCTCTTCTTAAAATGAATTTCCTCGTATTTGTCTTGATGTAAAGGTTATATGATCAACCAAGTGATATGGACTAGTAATCTTATGGCCCACTTTAGTGCACATTTGGTAGTTGTTTATAATTTGTCGATACTCGATCAAATCATTTTTTATCTACACATATCATATAATATACAATTAATATGTATTTATTAATTATCCATTTTTATATAATTATAATTTAAATCGATTATGAATAACAGTAACGCAAACATGTTTTTATTATTACAATGAGAGAATATTGCCTAGCCTATGATGGGCCTGTCGCATGATGATTGGGCGTGCTATTGTGGCTGTGGCCCATCAATCGTGTGCCATTACTATTCTTACTTGGGCTGAAGCAAGGCCCAAGTTCACAATCTTGACACTAGTTCATTGAGAATTTGAGATCATGCCAAGGTTTTACTTATTTATTGCAAAAGTGGCCGAGTTTTGAAATAAGGTCGTGTAAGAAAGTAGCGTTGTAAACAACGAGGATTTATAAAGAAATTGAAGAAATTCTAGTAATGAATTATTTCGTTATGACTGAAATATTTATTATGTTAGATTAAATAAAATTAGCGTACTATTTTACACGAAAAAATTATAATTATATTATACAACAGTTTTTTTACTTGAATCATATTTTAATTGTATATAAAGTTTTTAATCTTTGTTTATTGTAACATTTATGTCGTTATTCAATGCATTCTTCCATATATTGATTAGTAAATCTCTTCTCTAATAGTGTTTTTTGTACAAACGGCTCATTAAGAGGACGTGAAATAACTTATTTGTCTATCATATTTTTTAAAAAATAACAAATGTAAAGTCCAACAAAATAATTTTCCTAATTACAAAGCATACAAATAGAATGTTTTGATAAAAATCATGATCAATAACGAGATCTGTTAATTAGTACAAAGTTAAAGATAAAAATTCGTCGAAAAAAAATTATGAAAATAAGTGTTACAATGAACAAAAATTGGAACTCTAAATCTCTCTGTGGCTGTCATTTCTAAAACTCATTTTTTAAACTTATTTTTAATAACACATTCTTTTAATATATAGAGCATGTTTGAGCTCTATTTTTTATTAAAATGTATTTTTGAATTGTATTTTCATGGAGAATGTGCAGTTAAAAAAATTGAATTTGTGTGTAATTTTTTTTATTAAGAAATGTGATTAAAAATAAAAGAAAGAGTAAAAAATATATTTTAAAAATAATAAGAATTAAGCAAAGACTCCTTACTTTAATTACACATTCTTCGTATAATCACTTCTCATAAAATTTATATCAAAAACATCTCTTCGAAATAGGGGTTAAGTGCCACTAAAATATAATTGGTCTACTACCGATAAAATCGAGCATCAATTCACGAACATACCCTCCAAAGCTCACAAATTTACCACCGCTGCCCCTACGAAACCCATGCCCTAATCACCTACACGCAGGACTCACCATACTGGCTACACCCAGTTCCCGGTCGCCAAAATAACCCCCACAACTAAAAAAAATAAATAATGTTAAATAAAATTTGACCCTCTCCTCCATAGTATATAATATATACACATACACATTATACATACATACACACAAAAAGCTGAGTTTGTGTTTGTGTCAATCCCCATAATATAACAGCATAAGAATACACACTGATTCTCCCCCCTCTCTCTCTCTCTCTCTCTCGTCGCGAGAAATAAACTTCACAATTTGATTATTGGAATAAATATATACGTATATGATTTGTATACATACATTATTTTGCGCACTGGGGAAATAATTTCGTATCTGGCTATTCTTTCATTCGTTGTTCATTCACGGAGGCGACTCGAGGACCTCTCGCGGTAAATCGCAAGCTTTTGTTTTATTTTGTTTGTTCAATATGCTTTTCGTGAAATTCAAGTAATGTGAATCTAGTGTTGTGTTTTCTTTTTTGTTTAATTGTAGGATTTGATGACATGATAACGTAATTTGAAGGTGATCTGTGTTAGAGGTATGGATTATGGTTAATTGTGCATGTTAATTAAGTCTTAATCGTGGTTAATTAGATCTGTATCGTTAATGATTTTCGGTTAATTGAGTTTAATATTTGATTACTTTTTTCATGACAGGATTATTGATTGTCGTTCTTTCATCTCTCAATTGAGTATTTTTTTTATTATGATCTGTTGAAATTGAGGGGATTTTAGTAACAATAGTAAAGGATTAAGCGTGAAAATATGAAGAGGTCTAGAGATGATGTGCACGAGAGTTCTCAGCTGCGCCCCGTTATCTCCTCTAGGGCTGAACCGTGAGTCTTTTATCTATTTACCTTCTTTCCTGAAATGGAATTTATGCTTTTCCCACTCAGCTGATTTTTTTTTTTTTATATGGCCTATTGTTGTGCTATTTTTCAGTTAAAAGAGACTGCTTTAGTATACAATGAGATTAGGTTTACTTATAAGTCTTAAATTTTAGTATTCTTAGAATTTTTCTTATCCTTGAGCCTCATGACTAGTATAGTAAATTTTGTGAAGGTTATGATCTGTCAATTATGTTTTTTTGGCTATTTTTATATGTTTTGGTGTCAACATTCACCATCACGAATCATGCAAAGATAAGGTTTTATGGATTTCACCTTTTGGAAATTTGTGTGCGATAATGATCACTTTATGTGTGTATAAAAGGAAAAATAGAAATCATTCTCTAGTAAATATATAACTATAAATCCCGCAACATATAAACTGAGTCGTTATATTCTGGTTATTAGGATATTTTTCAGTTCTTGAAGTGGATACTTCCCAAGATTGCATTTTGATTAGTTGATATGTTTATGAATGTATTATTATTGATTCAAAATTCATTTTGCGGCAATCAAGGTCTGGGCAAGGCCAGATGTCAAGTGTAAGCGGTGCACAGAGGCTAACGACGAATGATGCCTTGACATATCTCAAAGCTGTGAAGGATATTTTTCAAGACAAAAGGGACAAATATGATGACTTTCTTGAAGTCATGAAAGATTTCAAGTCACAAAGGTCAAATTTTGCTCTTTTTTTCTTGTTACTAACAGTTTCTGGTACTGAGGTTTTTTTTTTTTTTTTTATGATATGAGTGTAGAATTGATACGGCTGGTGTTATAGTGAGAGTCAAGGAATTATTTAAAGGGCATCGAGACTTAATTTTGGGTTTCAATACCTTTTTGCCGAAGGGATATGACATCACCCTCGCATCGGAGGATGAGCCACTTCTGAAAAAGAAGCCGGTAGAGTTCGAAGAAGCAATCAATTTTGTTAACAAAATCAAGGTGCAACTGTAAAAGCATTATGACGTTGCTGAACTTTGCATTCTCCTTTTTTAAATGAGAATTTTAGTTCTGAAACAAGTTTTGAATATTTTCAGATTAGATTTCAAGGCCAGGATCATGTGTATAAAACTTTTCTTGACATTTTGAATATGTACAGAAACGAAAGTAAGTCAATAACTGAGGTTTATCAGGAGGTAAGTTTACTATGATTCCAAATTCTAGTCTTTTGTATGAAGTCTCTTGGATCAGGAGTGATTTTTGACAGTTGTGATGGTTCACATTGTTTGTAGGTCGCTGCTCTTTTTCAGAACCATCCTGACCTACTTGTGGAGTTCACTCATTTTCTACCTGATACTTCAGGTGCAGCCTCTTTCGATTATGCTCAGTCTGGTAGAAATCACATCCTACACCAGGATGATAGAAACTCTCCAATGACCGTGGCAAGGCTCATGCATGTTGAAAAGGTAGATTTCTCTGTGGTGATTTCCCAATTTCTCGTTTGTTAAAGATTGTTCATAATGTTTTTGCTTGATTCTCCCAGAAGCCTACAGCTTCTCATGCTGATCATGACCTCAATTTCGATCAGACTAATCCAGATCAGTTGAGATGTGCTGAAAAAGAAAAGGAAAGAAGAGAAGGCGGAGAAGAAATAGAGTTGGAACATGGTGATGGTTTTAATCAAAAAAGAAAATCTGGTTGCACAGATGATTCTATGGCTGACCAGTTTCATCAAGGTAGGAAACATGCTGAAAAAAGTTGGTGTACACGATCAAATACACCTTCATATGATGATTGATTTGACTTAGAAAGTGGGTACTTGAATGTTATTTGTAAGTTTAAATGGACATCTTAATTCTTTCTTTTTGTTGTTGAAACATGTTATTTAAAGTAAAACAACTTAATTGAGGTTAAATTTATCAAAAATAATTTTGTTATATTTTCCAATTAGTTACAAGCGTACTAACTTTTCTGTACTAAAAAAAAGAAAAAAAAAAGGTTCTAGTACTAATAGGAAATGAAACGTCCAATTTCACATACCTGTTATAGAATGATAGCCGTCTATGGAAACTGTCAGGGATAGTTCTGTTACGGTAATATGGTATACATGTGCTTAAACTAGTTTGAAGCAAATATTTTTAATCAACTAAATATGTCGGTGCAGGCATGCAGGACCCAGTGTCAGCTTTCTGTGAGAAAGTGAAGGAAAGACTACAGAATCCTGATTCTTACGAGAAATTTTTGGATTGCCTGCGCTCCTATGACAGCAAGTTCGTCACAAGGGCACAATTTCAGATGCTGGTGACCCTTTTTTCGCCTTACCTTGGTCTTTTCTATTGCTTCAACATATATTATATTGTTCTCAAAAATTATATAGGCTCTGTTTGGCCCCATTTTCTAAAACTCATTTTCCTTCAAACTCATTTCAACCACACATTTTATAGGACCAACAACTTTTATTAACTTTTCAATCACACTTTTCATCGATTTTTATCAAAATTTACTTAAAATCTAATTTTTATCTAATCCAAGGCATAATAACATTGTTCAGATAATGCCTTCATAATCTTATTCTTATGTTCTGATATTTGAATATGTAACTTTGTTCCGAATATTAATATTGTTTCATTTCTATAATCAGTAAAAAATACACATGTAAACATCCAGGGTAGCACTATCTGTCCTCAAATGTGCACTCTTAATGTAATATTCGGCAGCTACTGGTTAAAATGTATAGTACTCAATTATATATACTAGTTAGGAACACGTGCGTTGACAGTAATTTTGTAATAACTTCGTGAAATTTTTTCGACCCACGCAATTATGAAGAGAAAGTACAAAACAATTAAATCATTAAAAGATGGAATATCATACTTCGAGCCTACCAATGTTACATGATAAACCAAATCTTGGCATTAAACCATAGCTCTAGTTGGTTTCCCTCATCTTCTTTGCCCTCATTGGCTTTTGGATATCCTTGAGTGCCTAAATTCATCACAAAGTATCAGTATGATTTCAACTGAACAACTTTTTTTCCTAAAACTTAGTATATTCAATTCGATTTACATATCTTTTGGTACCAGTTGCTTCTGAATTGAATTAGTGTGGCTTTGAAGTATGTTTTAATCAATCTCATCCTAGTCCCTAAAGAGGAAAATTTCTCAAGGAAGTACCTACTCAATTCTACCCAACAAAGCCGAATCCAATACTTATTTGGGGTTGGCTATATCTATGCTCTTCTTGCACCACCCTATGTTACACTTAAATTATGTACATGTTTCTAATAGCCCAACATCTGTCTAATACAACATTGCTCCTATAGCTGTTCCTTTTAATATTACAGGACACATTGATCATGCCGTTAACTACTACCCTTTTAAAGTAGGTACTGATAGAGATGTGGCAAAATTCTGCTGCAGGCTGGTCTCCTATTCTGACATTAGCATTTAATTTTTACCTTGGTATTGAAAATGTGTTCAGTATAAGCAAAATTTAGAATGTTCTTTTTCCCCAACAAAAACTCTTACAAAGACAAGAACTGTGGCATCGTGGAGCTCATGATATCAATCCTTATGCCCTGCCAAGTGCCAACTTCATTTTTCTAATATTATCAGAAAGTTCATAAAGTTAGAACTTGATGGCATGACTGGAATTGTCAGTATTAATTAGCATTTGTATGTATGCGAAAATTTCAATTTCCAGTACACAATATTATGTAAGAATTCACAATATATCAATCTTTTCAATTAACGTAAGTATTACCAAGTATCCATTAATGGCTTCACGATCTTTTATATACAGTTATGGCATTCAATCTCATATTGCAAGAAATTAGTTGAACTTTACAATTACACTACTCTGGAGGAACCTCATTACCATAGGGAAGTCTACACAAAATAGAAGTTTTCAAGTTCTCAAATTCACACTATTAGTAACCTATAGTGAAAAGAGTATATTTCATGAAGCAGTCTTCCATTTCACTTCTGTGTCCCAAACTCCTCTTGATGAACTCAATAGAGCTCTGTGCCTTATCATATCCTTTCTTTAAATAAATATTTGAAACTAGCTGGAAGCCATTAAGCAGTTAGTTTAATTTCATTTTACATGCTCGGTAGGTTCACTAATCAGATGGACATTTTTATTCTGGCTAGGTGGCTAGTTTACTTGGAGCACATCCAGACCTTATGGAAGAGTTCGAAGAATTTCGAACATACTTTGAGAAGACTGGTTAGTTGCTTGTTGTTCAGTATTAACTGGTTGTGTGCTGTGGTTTTGCATATTCAGACTCTTGTTTAGGATTTTCCAGTAGAAGGTTTTATTTCCATTTTTGGAAGTGAATGAAGTATTATAGTTTAATCTTCATTTTGGGAACGAGACTTAATTTGTCGTGGTTTGTTGTTGTTGATAGTTTTGTATGTTTATGTTATATGAAAATAAATCTGGAGAAGAGTTACCATGTATGGGTACTATTCAAAATTTGAGCCTCTTCTTGGTTGCTTAAAAACATGGTTATGATGAGAGGAAGAAATTTCACTGATTTTAGCACACTGCAGGATGCCTGCGGAACAATAAACATATCTTCCGATCTCTAAAGGTTGAGGAACGAGATGGAGACCGAGATCATGAGAGGGAAGATAGAGAAAAGAATAAACACCGTGACACCAGAGAAAGGGATAGATATGACAGGGGTGTTGCATTTACCAGTAAAGATGTCACAGGACAGAAAATGTCTATCTATACAAGTAAGGATAAGTATTTGGCAAAACCCATTCAAGAACTTGATCTCTCTAACTGTGAGAGCTGCACACCAAGCTATCGACTGCTTCCAAAAAATGTATGTTTACTTTTGTAAGTTCTGATTATCTGAGTTTTCCTGTAAAGCATGTTTTTCACTCATTTTGGTGTTTTCCTAAGACAGTATCCAATTCCTTCGGTAAGCAACAGAACGGAAATTGGTAATGAAGTGCTGAATGATGAGTGGGTGTCTGTCACTTCAGGAAGCGAAGATTACTCTTTCAAACACATGCGCAAAAACCAATATGAAGAAAGCTTGTTTCGGTGTGAGGATGATAGGTTAGAACACTCTTGAAGCTTTCACCAACACGAGTTTTAACCCTGCTCAAATTCATCCTATCTATCTCTCCCTTCTCTCAATTTGTTTTGTACCCTGTTGTTCCCCTTGGTTAACATTTTAAGTTTTTAATACCAGCCTTCTTAGTATTTTGATGCTTATGCAGCTTGGCCAGAATTATATTTTTTGTGCGTGTGATATCAAGCCTTTTTTCCCTCCTCTCTTGCAACGTAGATTGATTGGAGTTTTGGTATGTTTCTGTGAATTAAAATTGGCAATTATTTATCTTTTTGTGATCCCAGGTTTGAACTTGACATGTTGTTAGAATCTGCGAATGTAACCACAAAGCATATAGAAGAACTCCTAGACATGTTCAATGATAATCAAATTAATACAGACAGTTCAATTCGCATTGAAGATCATTTAACAGGTATAGGCTGATGAATCCCAGATGACTCTTTGAAGTATTTATTTTAGGTGTCTTATTTTATGCTCATTTCTCTGTTTTTCTATTCCAGCTCTTGACCTGAGGTGCATTGAACGTTTATATGGTGACCATGGGCTCGATGTCATGGATGTATTGAGGAAGAATGCACCTATGGCCCTGCCAATTATATTAACTCGATTGAAGCAGAAACAAGAAGAGTGGGCAAGGTGTCGCTCTGATTTCAATAAAGTATGGGCTGAAATTTACTCGAAGAACTACCACAAATCACTCGACCATCGTAGCTTCTATTTCAAGCAGCAGGATGCAAAGAGCTTGAGCACTAAAGGTAACTTGGGGCGGATATGATAATGCTTTGGTCCATTTTATAGTGTGCAAGTTTATGTTTTGTCTTCATTTGAGAAGTTTTATTAAATGATCAATATTGATATGCACATAATGGGGACAGACGTGTCTGTGTAAACAAAACAAAAAAACAGTGTTAACTATCCATATTCATCAGCATCTTATTTAAATTGTCTTAATGGCATGCTTTTCCGTATATCTTCCTCGCATTCCCCAGTTGGTATCAGCTCCCAGTTTCTCACTGGTTTGGGCGATTCCAGTTTTATTTTTTTCACATTTCTCATTCTCTTCCACATTAGGCATCTAATTTGACTACAATCTCCAAATGTTGTCATCAATTCTCTTTACCGGTCTTTATAGCCCTACTGTCTCTTAGAAAAGCATCCCTTTTTCTGTTCTTTTTATAAATAAATTCTCATTTTAACTTATTGCTTGACAAGTTAGTTGGAATTATAAATTGGAACCGATTCCCCAAACTGTGATTTCTTCTATTCTCTTGATTATAGATATAAAATATCTTGATTTAGAAAGTTGGCAGCAGTTGTTTTAGGTGAATTATTATGATTTATGCAAATTTTATATTAATTACAGGTTTTTCTCCACGTACTTAACTATTTGTATTAAAAATCAATATATTTCGTTGAATTGAATTCATTTTATTTATGTTGGTTTAGCATGCTGCTTGTTGGGGAGTGCTTTTATTTGAGGTTTATCTCAGTCCAGAAACCTTATGTTTCTCTCTTCAAATTGTATAGAAGGGCTTAAAACTCTACTCAATGATATTGACCTTTGTCGGGTTGTGCTTTTAAAATTTTTGTTAATTTTGCATCTTGAATTGGGCCTTTCAGCCCACAGATCCAGTTTTCTTTTGGTTTTTGTATTTTTTTACGAAGAAGGCTGGGAAGTGATGAACAAAGTTTTATGCTAGGATATAATTTAAAATAAAGTATACTGAGATTAAAATAATAATAGTCCCATAGTTTGTTTTATTGCATTTAGACTAGGCTTAAACTCTTTTCTTTAATGCGCATTCTGCGCACTATAGTTTTCCTTACATTATGCTGCAACTCTATATTTGACATGTTTTCTGTCCATTATAACAACGTGGCTTCTGTTGAAATGCAACACCTCCTGATTCTCTGTATATATATGGAGCTTTGGTTCAGGTTCTTTAGTGTTCAAATTAAATAAAATCAAATGATGTACGTTGTGAACTCCCAAGATCCTCTCATCACAATCGTGTCTAAATGTATACAGAGAAGCACGTACATTTTCTTCTGGCAATTGAAATGTCCCAAGAATCTATTTCTATTTCAGATTGATCCATTAAATGATTCATATTGTCTTTAAGAAGCTGATTTGAACTCATGAAATAATAAAATCCTCATTTGAACAGATGTATCAGAGATTTCATATAAAATTGATTGCTATTAAAAATCTAGAATCTCTGCTAACACTTCTTATTTTGAGGTAGTTGACTTTTAACCTTGTGTGAATATTTGGGGATAGCTCCTTGATTTTTTGTTTGTTTGATTAGGAAATTTGTCTGATGCATGTTTGCATTTCTTTTGTTCTTTTTTATTTTTTGAAACTATTTGAACTTATATGGTCATGGAACACACAATATGGTACTTTGATGCAAGCTGTCAACACAAGATATTAGTTAACTTTTTAAATTTTAAATTTTGTTGCACTTCAAGGTGGTTTTGGAGGCGGCATGACTAGATTAAAAATATATAGCATTGAAAATCAAAGTAGCTGAAATCTGACATCATTCTCAAGATAGATTGTGTGGATACTGCTGAACTAAGTTTCCATATGTTTTCGTTTTAACTTTTTTTTCCTCCTGCCTTTCTGAAACAAGTAATAAATTTTTATTTACCTCTCTCCATCCAGTGCTGCTGGCTGAGATCAAGGAGATCAGTGAGAAGAATGACAGAGAAGATGAATTGCTTCTATCTATTGGTGCTCGCAATAGACAACTTAATAAACCTCACATGGAATTTGAGTATACTGATCTGGACATCCACGAAGATCTATATCAGCTCATCAAATATTCTTGTAAAGAAGTTTGTACCCCTGAACAATGTCAAAAAGTCATGAGGATCTGGACAACATTCCTTGAACAAGTGCTTGGTATTCCTCTCCATACACAGGGTGCAGAGGACACTGACGATGTTGTGAAGGCTAACAATCATGTTGCCAAAATTGGTGAAAGGGATGGAAGTCCAGATGATGAAGCTGCTTCAGTAAGTTGTAAACCATCAAATGTTCCCAGAACTGAGGGTGAAAACATTCCATCTTCTAGTTCCAGAAGAGCACCGGTGTCAATCAGTGATAACGGTTTTAAAAGCAATGGTTCTCATGATGATATTGCTTGTGATAGTGATATATTATGCAACACGCCCCAATGTGGATTAGTGCATACAGGTGACCATGTGATACCAGCTGCAGCTGGGGCCAGAAAACAAGCAACTTGCTTAGAGCAAGACACTCCAATTGCTGCTGGAGCGGAGAGTGTCAATAAGGAAAATGCTTCAGATTCACACCGTGGTCTGATTAATATTTTTCTCTTTTCTGTCTGCATATCTAGTTATTCTTTGCTTTTGATCTCCTTTTCCAAATTCTGCAGTTGAAATTCTGATATATATTTTCTGTTTCTAGTTCTTTTTGCTTCTCCTTCAAGGGTTGACCGTGCCAATGATGGTTGTGGGAAAGAGGTGATGCCTAGTGAAGAATCACAGGTATATTTAGAGTTACTGGATATATTAACAGTTGATATTTTCATCATGTTAATCACCTCTCTCTATGCTTTCGGTTTGCATGTTTATAGTTTTTCATTATCTTTTCCTTGGAAAAATTAGAACTTCCATTTAGGTTTATCGAGTAAAATTATTTTCTGTGCCGTTGCATAAATAGATGCCTATGTTTCAAAAGAGCAGAAGCTTAATCCTTTATTTGCAAGTTTACTTGCTTAGCCTTGCAGCTTGTACTGTGTTGAAACTGTTTTTTTATCTGTAAACATGCAAGCTGTTAAATTTAGACTTCTTATCGTGTGATTTTTATTTTTAATTCAAGACATAAATTCAGGGGATGGGCATCAATTATTTTTTTACAAAGAGAATTAGTAATGTCAAGAAGCTAATAGCCAAAACATTGTTTGGCATTCATCATGGTGCTGTTTTTAAGGGTGAAAGAGGTACAAGTCACTGGGTAGAGAATGCTGAAACTCTGTTACAATGGACACAGGATTTACTACCTACAAACTCAGATACTCATGCCTAATTGTATGGGAAGGAGTTACTACATACAAACTCACATAGCATGCCTAATTGTATGGGATCAGACATTTATGATTAAAACCATTAATATCTATTCCTCTGTTATTACATAGGGAGCTTCATTACAGACCGTGTATGTTGATAGAGTAGGCAGTTCGAAACAGACGTTTGATTTGGAGGTGCTTGTTTATTGTCCCCTTTGAGTCAAACAAACTCCTGGTGAGCCTGGAAAAATGAAGGAGAAAAAAGGAAACGCACCCCTAAAATGGAGAAATATATTTTTATTTGAAACCCAAAACAGTAACTATCATGGAACATGTTGTTTTTATCTCAATGAATGTAACTTCATCATAACTTCATAATTGACTTGATTGGTTTCTGTTAGTTCAGATGCTAAAGTTATGTAGATTCATGGATGCTGCCAATTAAATTTGAAGCTGATCTCTTATTAACATTGGGAATTTAAGATTCTGCCTTTGGGCTTATTCTGAACCTGTTCTCCCTCACTTTTCAAAAACATTTTTGTGATACTCATTTGATACTTCAGGGTGGTGTCTCTAGAAGACCAACTTCATCTTCAGTTGCAATAGTGCCAAAAGATATCAAAGCTCAGACGTGTCGTGAAGAATCTGAAGCTCGTCGTAAAAGTGAACGAGAAGATGGTGAATTATCTCCCAGTGGAGATCTTGAGGAGAATAATCTTACAACTGTTCTTAATGCTGGCACTGAAGCTATACATACTAATAAATGTGATGTTAGCAAGCAGAGAAATGGAAAAGAAGAAACTTGTTGTGAAGAGACCAGAGGTGGAAACGATGCTGATGTTGATGACGAAGGCGAGGAAAGTGCCGAAGGGTCATCAGACGGTGAGAATGCCTCTGAAAATGGTAATGTTTTAGGAGGTGAATATGCTGATGGAGAAGATTGCTCCCCAGAAGAGCCCGATGAAGATGTGGACCATGATGAGAACGATAACAAGGCGGAGAGTGAAGTCGAGGCAGAAGGCATGGCTGATACCCATGAGACTGAAGGAGTGGTGCCGTTTTCTGGACGATTTCTGCAGACTGTTAAGCCTCTTACAAAGAAAATTTCTCTATCGGTTGATGGGAAGGAAAAAAATTCTCGTATATTTTATGGAAATGATTCCTACTATGTGCTTTTCAGGCTTCACCAGGTATAAAATATCATTGAATTATTGGGACATTTAAGAACATTTCCAGGATCATCTTAACAAAAAAATATCCTTACTTGACAGATGTTGTACGAAAGAATACAGAAGGCCAAGTTGCACTCTTCGTCTCCTGAAAATAAATGGAGGTTGTTGAATGATGTAAATCCAACAGATTCTTATGCTAGGTAGTCTGTCTACACTTTTATGTATGTCTCTGTGTTTTTTCTTGGTATAAATCTTATATAAGCACTTTGTATAAACTTGAAGCCCTTGTAATCTGGTACAGATTTAAGGATGCTCTTTACAGTCTGCTTAATGGCTCCTCTGATAACACAAAGTTTGAAGATGACTGCCGAGCTATTATAGGAGCTCACTCATACCTTCTTTTTACATTTGACAAGCTGATTTATAAACTCATTAAACAGGTGAGCTAAGATCCATGTTTTTCGCAGGTTTGTTTCTGTAATTTCTGCAGCTTGACCTAAAAAATTAATTCCCACGGTATTTTTTGCAGTTACAAATAATTGCTATCGAAGAGATGGACAACAAACTTCTCCAATTATATGCATATGAAAGATCAAGAAATCCTGAAAAATTTTCTGATGCAGTTTATTGGGAAAATGCACATTTTCTTCTCCATGACGATAGCTTGTATCGAATACAATGTGTAGGTTAACGTTGTTGCTTGCCATTTTATGTTCGAAATATCGGTAATGCAAATACATTATTTCACTGCAAAATACGCCTAATTTACTTTTTCCATTGCAGTTTTCATCTCCAACGCGTTTATCCATACAGCTCATGGACAATGAGCATGATAAACCTGAAGTGACTGCTGTCTCCATGGACCCAAAATTTGCAGCTTATTTGAATAATGACCTCCTCTCAGTTGTTCCTGAGAGGAAGGAGAAACCTGGGGTATTCTTGAAGAGGTATTGTTTAATGGAGAAAATTATTTGATAATTTTGAGTTACCAAGTTATTAATTATGGCTAAAATTTGCAGAAATAAAAGGAAACTTGCATGTGGAGATGAAATATCTGCTACTTGCAAAGCTATGGAAGGACTAATAATCTCTAATGGCCTAGAATGTAAGGTGGCTTGCAATTCACTGAAGGTAATTTGATGCAGTAAGATAGTGTTTAGTACACAATACTGGACACGCATATACCATATTTTTAACTGTTTATCGTACAAGCTAAATTCCTGGAATGTTTTGCTAAATGTCATAGGCTGCTTATGTTTTCGACACTGAAGACTTCTTGTTTCGGACAAGAAAGAGGAGGAAACCTTCACATCAGAATGGTTCGTGCAGTGGAGCTTCCGACGGTGGCAGAGTTAGACGATTTCATAAGTTGCTGTTTAGTTAGTAGTAGGCATTTTCTGCAGCTCAACAAATATAGGTACTCGTTCAAACTTTAGCATGGCACAATTATCTGATACCATGGCTCGGTTGAACTTGAACAATCATACAGTTTATGTGATGCTCAAGTCTCCCACTGTTTAAAAAACCAACCTTCTGACATTGTGCTTCTGAAGTTCATTAGCGGCAAATTGGTTGCAATTGAATTGCAGGTTGAGGAAATAACGAGTAGTCAAATCCGGTAGTAGGTGAACTTTCTGGAACTATTGTGTTTTGTGTTTCTCCGATCCTGTTAAATAAAGGCAACGAAAGGAGATACCGGCACAAGAGATTCAGGACAGTTTTTATCCTCAGGTTTGTAGATTGAGTTTAATTTGTAATTTAAAAATATTTGTTCACTTTTCATACACTTTCCTCCTATTGCAGTTCATTTACTCCCTATATGTTTCGTATGATGCATCTGGGACATTGTTCTCTTCGCATGGATTCGAGTTTTTTTCTGTAGAGAATTGTGACCTACTCTCCAATCTGTTGAATTTTTTTAAAAATCAATAAAACAAAAAACCCCGTTTATAAAACACCTGGATAAAATCTAATCAACTGGAAGTTCAGCCAAAATTCAGATGAACCAATCACGGGTTGACTCATATGAATATCCTTTTGACTTACTATGAAATTATTGGTATAGTTTCTGTTCTTATATTAATTAAAAATTAACTTTGACATCCGATTTGACCATAGACTATATTTCTGACCGATCCAGATGTTAAAAAAATTATTGCAATCAGAGAAGAAATGGAGCGGGATAAGCAGAATAGTTAACAAAATTACAACAATTTCATTCAGTTGAACTGCTCTAATTGCACTTCCGCCTCAAATCATTCCCTAAATAGTGAAAAAAATGATTAAAATGGGTCTGGCCGGAGACAGATTTACTTGCTACTGCTCTGACCCAAAAGCTACAGAAGAGTTGCTGCAAACATGAAAATAGCAATATTAGACTCTTCTTATGTAACGAAAATTTGCCCATCTGAGCTTTATTTGTACATTTATACGTGTGTGGTATGGAAACAAGCCAGAAATTTTAAAAGATGAATTCCCGATTATGCTAGTAAGAAAGATAAGCTAGAGCATTGATGCTGAGAAGTTGAAACTCATAGGCTATGGTATAATATTGTAGCACAGGTCATGAATCACCGTCTTATCATATGTATTACCTGCGTTAAAAGATCGATTGTTCATCGTAAAAGACAGTTAAATCTCCTTCATCCATTGCACAGTCCATCATAATCTCTCTCCAAGTTCGACCAGATGCCTAGGCTTCAACCATGCCAGAAAATTGGCTATCCAAGCAGCAAGGTATCTATAAACCATGGACATCCTGATCATTAACATTTACTGAAAACACCCTTAATTTAGATATGTCCGATACACTTCACATTTAGAAATTACAATTTAAATACTTTCAAAAGCATTAACAAATAACGTATTCCGTTAGATCTCTGATATAGAAATAGGAAATAATTACAAAATACAGTGTTACTTGTAATAATAAACAACAGTATTTTGTAAATATGTTCAATTTCTTTTATATTTGTCACATGAAACTGAATATTGATTATTTTTATATTCTTTTTTGGTATTTAATGTGAAACATAGAAATTGTAAATAGCTGTGAAATAACTCTGAATATACAGAAACCTAAGAAAGAGTTCATTTTCTCCTCGAATTGCAGCAGCGGTTTCACCAAGAGGAAAAATGGCACGTGTGTTGATATCCAGTGCCCTAATTTCGTGGATGACATTGCTGATCTGGCACATTAGAAAAATGAAACAATACTTAAAACCATGTTAATGGTGGCAAAAGTTATTCTTGAATATTTGATAAAATCACTGCATAATCACCATGTAACATAATTCATTCATCTGGTAAATGAAGTGTTACAAGTTTTAATGTTATACTTCTATGTTTCTTCTCTGTGGTCCACTTCTTTGCCAGTTTTGTAAATAGTAGCATGTCTATGCTGTAATCTAGTTCACTGTGACAATTGACTGGACAACTAAAAACAAAAAAATAAATAAACAAAGAGAATGACAGGCCCTAACATACGAGAGTATCACTGTATTGAAGTTCAGAATTTCGAAAATGTACAATTAGATAGAGCAATATAGAGATGGGAAATTACAGCAGTTCCAAGAGTAAGCAAAATTTCAATAAATTGTGCTACATGCAGCCTTTGAAATTATGACATTAACATCCACCACCATCGGCAGAATAATCTATTGGGATATGTGCCCATTGATAAATGAGTTATAAACATTTGATGACATTTGTGAAATTATTTCGATACCTTTTGCGTGCATGATTATATTGTTTTTATAAATATCAAAATCTTCTTGATTATTTATAGATAAAACTTTAAATATTGTACATAAGGGTAATATTTAAAATGGAATAATTTAAATTTGTTCGTGATTAAAATTAAAGTAGGGATATTTAATTATGATCACTGATGCAGTACATTACATTACACTCTGAATGAAATAATCTTATCCAAATTGTTAATAATGTGATTATTGGATAATTCGAGATACAATGGAATAATCTTCTATATGATTTTTTGACTACCCTCTAACTTTCAGGGCATAACATTCACACGGAGTTATTGAACCAACCTAACCATTCAAGGCGTTCACACTCAACCCTCTAATTTTTACGGCACAGCATTCATATGGAGTTATTGAACCTACCCAACCATCCCTTGGATTATCACATGCAATGTACGAACATAATTGTGTTATTTTTATTTTTTATTGATGAATTGGCCACTGAATTTTGCATTTAAGATCATTTTTAGTCATTGAATTTTTAATTTCTTACAAATTCACCATTGAACTTTACATAATATATATCATTTGGACCGCTGATTCAGTTTTATGCCTATTTTAACTAAAAATCGTATAGGTTTGTGTGCTACATGATCAAACCATAACGGTTTTTAGTAGCGTTCTAAAGGGTGAGGGCCTTTTCTTTTAAATTTTTTCCAATGTTTTGGAGTCACTATTTGGACCTAATGGCTAATATAGACTTGTGCACTTATGGACGATTTATTTGACCCACTTATTGCGCTTTTAATTTAAATTGTCCTAGTTTTTTAAAATCTGAAATTTTATTTAATAAGTAATTGCATTATTTATTGTTTTAGTCGTTTGATAACACGTTGTCTTATTTATTTAATGGTCATAGAATAACTAAATAATATTAAATATAAGAAACATCGTTTTGCACCTAAATTTTTTTTTTTTTAAAAAAAAAAAAGCTTTGCCGAGCCGAGCCGAGCCATAAAGCTATTTGGCTCGGCTCGGCTTATGAACAGTAACGTAGAAACTTACTCTTTTATATATATATAGGTAGGAATGGAAATAAGTTGACCTATTAATTTTCTCAAAAATTATTGAGCCCATTAATTTGTTAAGTCTCGTACTAATTAGAGCTTAGACCTATTGAAGAGTCACTGTTTGTAATCAAAGAAACAAAATTAAAATCCGAGTTTAATGTTTCTCGTAGTCCATTCGGCATAAAAAATAAGACGCCTTACCTTATTCAACTCAATGTGATTAGAACAACTAAACAAGGAAATGAACTTAAAAATATCGTAACTCACCACTGTTCCTTTTTGAACTCGATTCGATTTCATACTAATGTAGTAGTAGCGTATTTACAGGATAGGTGAATGGTTCAAAATTGTGTATCGAACGTGAATATCACTAATCGACGTATAAAAAATTAAGTCATGTTTGATGTAGATTAAAATTAGATTTTTATTAATAAAAATTGATAAAAAATATTGTTGAAAATTTATAGATCCCATAAAATATGCAATTAAAATTAATTATTAATTTTGATTAAAAATTTTAATTTGATTTCTGATTTTTTTTAATGCTATTTTGCAAGTTATTATTGTTTTTTTTTTTAAATTTAATTCCGCACCCATCCACGGACTTTTCAATTTTTCCATTGTTTTCCCCATTACTCTCCAAAATTCCGTTATTCTTTTCCATTTCTCCTCCCTCGCCAAACCCCCAATTCACCTCTTCAGTCCGTTTAACGGTCAGGTACAGATTCACTCACAAACTAGACTAAAATCTCCAACGTACAACCTAGAAGTCAGCCAAATCCAACGGCCAAAATGGCTCAGTTGACTCGCCGGACCACGGATCTCTTGAAACCCTTCTCCGTCGCACTTTCCTCCACGCGCCTCCTCACCACCACCTCTACCACCCCAATCACCGTCGAGACATCTCTCCCCTTCACTGGCCACAAGATCGATCTGCCGTCTCGCTCCGTCGAGACCACTCCTCAGGAGCTAATGACCTTCTTTCGCGACATGGCTCTTATGCGTCGGATGGAAATCGCCGCCGACTCTTTATATAAGGCGAAATTGATTAGGGGATTCTGTCACCTTTACGATGGTCAGGAAGCAGTGGCAGTGGGTATGGAGGCCGCGATTACTAAGAAAGATTGCATAATCACGGCATATCGTGACCACTGTATTTTCCTCGGTCGCGGTGGAACCCTTCTCCAATGCTTTGCGGAGCTTATGGGGCGAAAGGATGGATGTTCTAAAGGGAAAGGAGGCTCGATGCATTTTTACAAGAAGGACAGTGGTTTTTATGGAGGGCATGGGATCGTGGGGGCACAGATTCCATTGGGGTGTGGATTGGCTTTTGCACAGAAATACAGTAAAGATGAGACTGTGACATTTGCTTTGTACGGTGATGGTGCAGCGAATCAGGGGCAGTTGTTCGAGGCCTTGAATATGGCTGCTCTGTGGGATCTGCCTGCGATTCTGGTCTGCGAGAATAATCACTGTAAGTAATGAAATGGTTATAGAGCGAGACTATTGGAGTTAACTATAATGGTAGGCTATGATTTTTGCGAAATTGGTTTTCACGAATACCGGTTGTTCTCATGGTTCAAGCCTGTGCATGCCAATGGCTCTGTTCTAAAATATTCATTTCTAGTATTGTTTTTTCAATTACATAATCAAACGGATGTTTTTGTATAGTCTGCGATTTGATAATTTTATGTGTTTTTGAATTAGAGATCACATTGGTGAGTAAAGTGCCATTTGATGGTTTTTTTACCAATGTTTTGTACTTCTACTGCAAACATCAATGTTGTACCTTACTTAAAGATTGGGGTAATGAATGAAGTAATTATAGATTTGGATGTAAAAGTGTTGGTATTTATTGATGCAAATAAACGTTTCCTTTGTCATGAGTAATTACACATAATTTAGTTGTGTTTGAAGTAGTACATGCCATTTTTAATCAGTTTATAAGTTCTTTGGTGGAGATATCTGTGTCTGGTTGGGTGGATATAGTCAAAGTAGGATATTTGATTCTTTCAATTGGATTATTGCTGCAGATGGGATGGGGACAGCAGAATGGAGGGCAGCAAAGAGTCCAGCTTATTACAAGAGAGGAGACTATGTTCCTGGTTTGAAGGCAAGTTCAATATTGGTTGACATGGATGTTATGTTTGTTGTCTTTCATTTTTCTGATACGTTTCATAGGGAATAATTTTTCTCTACTAGAATTGGAATATACAGAATTCTAGAAGGGTGTGAATTTGGTAGAAATTTTGATTAATCATTCTTCAGTTTAAGGCCCTTAACTTTATGCCGCTTTCCTAGTTAGGTTTGAAAGAAAATGTCTACCACTTCGTAATGTACTTTCATTTATTCTTTCTTTACATCAATAGCGGTAGCACTGTTCAGGCTATTAAACTTGAATTAAAGTTTCTGAGCTCCCGCTTTCCTATCTTATATTTTTGAAGAAATTGAATATTTTATTGTCTGGTGGAAAAGTTGTTTCTTTTCTATGTTGTTTGTAATATATTTCTATGGTGTTTCATTGCACATTCATGCCTTGAAACAGGTAGATGGTATGGATGTCTTTGCTGTTAAACAAGCATGCAAGTTTGCCAAGGAGCATGCTTTGAAGAATGGGCCAATTGTGAGTGCATACTGAGCTTTGTATATGCATATTGATATCAAGATTATTCTTTTCTCTTGATTCCTTTCATTTAGGGCCTGTATCGATGTAAATTTTTTTAGAATATATTTTTTGAAAAGTGATATTTTTTGAGAATGTGTGATTAACATGTAAGGAAAAGTTAGAAGTCCATGTGCAAAATTATTTTATTGGGAGAATGTGATTGAAGATGAGTTTGGATAAAAATGAGTTTTAAATAATCTATACCAAAAAGGGCCTAAATGGCTATATCAACATGGATCCATTGACATTAATCTTATGGTCAGATAGCATGTTTACTTTCAGTGTTACACACTAGAAGGATTTTGTAGAAGATGCTAAATGAGAAATAACTTTCAATTCTATTTAATTTCAAGATTCCATGAAAACAAGATTTTCATGATGAGGAATATGTAACTTGAGTATTGTGCAATATTATTTTCTTCTTTCATAGTGCCAGACTCTCTAGCTGACCCCAAATTTACCGAGAAAAAGGCTTAGTTTGTTGTAGTGTTCTCTGTATTGTTACTGGATCTCAGTCTTCATTTTCATTAGTTAATTATCAATAGTGAGAATCTTTTCATTGGGAAAGCAAGGATTTAGTTTGGAAGGGTTTGGTTGTCATGCTAGAAAATTGGGGAAATCAGCATTCATTTACGTTTTGAGTTAGTAACAAGGAACATTGGTTTCTAGACTTCTCTTATTTGAGATTATTTGTTGTTAAATTGTACCTAAATAGAGGACATGTTATAATCGATAATAATTGATTGACTGTATGCTTCCTGTGTACCTGGACAGCTGCCCCGGCAGTGGAGCAATAAATCCTTTTCTTAATATCAAAGACGACCATTTGTTTTGATTTTGTGCTTGATTTATCCTTTATTGATTTTTGATAGGCTGCAAACTATATTGTAAGTTGCACATTTTGAGTTTGGCTGTGTTTGCACACTACTGTTGTAAACATTTAACTATTTATTAAAAAGATAAATAAAGAAACATAATGTTTTCTAAATTGGGTAATTGAAATGGCATGTCATATATCAAGAACAACAGTTTTGTGTTTCTTACTGAAAAAATTGTTGGCCTGGCTTTCTATACATTATAAAGGAATTTATGATAATCGTCTACTGACAGAGACAATACATACTTGAGCTTCACCATTAATTGTCTTCTTTCTTTTGTTACACTTCATCATATTTATGTTGTCTTGTCATCTATCAAGAATTCATTCCCAGTAAAAAATACCCATATCTGAAAAGAAAAGCGGAAAGAGAAAGATGAGAGCCTTCAACTTGTCAACATAATGGACAGGACTAAGTGCCCTGTACATATATTGCTGGAAGCTTCTATAGTCTCTTTGTTGAGTGTCCTCTCCACTCAAATTGATATCGCATGTGCTATGCAGCTATATCTTAAATCTTTACTGATGCGATATATGTTTTTCTTTTCCCATTTATGTCATGTAACACATTATTATTTCCCTTGATTCTCTTCAGATCCTTGAAATGGACACTTATAGGTACCATGGGCACTCCATGTCTGATCCTGGAAGCACATACCGCACACGTGATGAGATCAGTGGCGTGAGACAGGTGGATTAATTGTCAATGTTCTCTTTTGTGGGGGGTAAATTGGAAATATTTATGTCTTGAGCCTTTCATATGAAGTGTTTATTAGTATCTGCTTTTGTGTCCAGGAGCGTGATCCAGTTGAAAGAATTAGGAAGCTTGTTCTATCCCATGATCTAGCCACTGAGAAGGAGCTGAAGGTAACGTGAAAATATGTTTTCCGAATATCCCAATTGGCTTTTTTAGAATATTTTCGAATAAAGTTGGTGTAACACTTATTAGAACGAACCAAGAGTGTGATGTGAGCTTTCCTCCTAACAAATCAACAATATTAAGAGATATTTGGCTGTTCTTACTTTTTCTGTCAGGATATTGAGAAAGAAGTGAGAAAAGAAGTAGATGAAGCAATTGCACAAGCTAAGGTGAGAAGTTTGGCCTTCTTTTTTGCTTGGTTTAGGAGAATCACTAAGAATACCATTGAAACTTTGTTTTAGTATTATTAAAATTTTGTTTGGCTTTCCAGGAGAGCCCGATGCCGGAACCTTCTGAGCTCTTTACTAACGTGTATGTGAAAGGCTATGGAGCTGAGGTACATCTTTTATATTATATTTATTTTATTGTAAGATACTCTCTGTGTTGATTTCTTTCTACTTTTGAGTGATAAGGTGACTGAAGATGCTTCTTGATTTCTCTGTTATAACTTAACCATTCAACACGTGATAGATATATGCTATTTTTTTTTTCCTGTTTCTGGAGTTGTCAATGCTGCATGCCACGTCTGTCTGTATCAATGATGCATCTAAGATTCTGCTAAAATTAGCATGATTTGGCCATTTTCAAAAAAATATGAGGTTATAAATTGAGATTTGTGGCATCTCCTTTGTCCCCCGATAGGAACACAGCACGTCAGGTGGAGTGGAGAAGTGATTTGTATAGCATTTAGAGATATAGAAAGGATTCTTTGTTTGGGTGACATTGTCGACTGGTATAGTGTGACGTGCTCCATTGGCTTGTTTGTTTTGCCCTGCTAGAATGCAGTGTAGGAATGAGGTGCAATTAAAGGAATGAGGCAGGCAGAGCATGGTATTCACTAATAATATTTAATAATTGAAAAAATTGCTTGGGAACCAGCTGTGATCCCAGCCTTAAAAGTAGTACTCCTGAGTGTAGCGAGTCCTGACTCCTGATACTGAATGTCTAACTCATTTGGGAGGAATCTGTTAAGGTTCTAACTGGAAAAATTAAGAACAAAGGGCTGTTTATTGATTTCTGAAAGCAATTACAGGGAAACGTAAAGTGAAACAGATAAACTAGACTCTCTTCTACCACTCAACTCTTGCCTGCCTACCACTACAGTTTTCCCCTTTATTTATAGATTCTTAATAACTGCTTGCCCCCCCTTCCCATCCTGCATTAATAACAGAGTTCTGTTGCTGCACATTCTTCTCAATTCTTCCGGGCTCTTCTAGAACTGAAGGCCTATCAGAATCCTTTGCAGTAGCAATTATGAGATTTGAACTTTCAACGTATTTAATTATTTTATCCTAAATATTATCCGATTCATGTTTGCAATCATGGAATCTTAACTGCGATATTGCTGTGTAGATTTTGCCTGTTTAAGTTTCTGAAGGCGTGTAATTATTGAGTCAAAAGATGGAACTTGGTATGGCTTTGGAATCACAAGGTAGCCTGTTGGGTTAGAAATGTCTTGGGAGAAGTTGTTTCTTGGTTGACAAAAGTATTTGAGGAAACCATTCCTACCAAACTCATGTCAAATGACTGAACTAGAGTATGCTAGTTCCCATTCAATGAACAATGAAGTCACAAAATGAATCTTTGGGAGCGAGTGATCATGCCATGATTTAGCTTCTGTTTGGGAAGAATCTATAAAACGGTTTAATTTATACATAGATGGAAATGAGTGGTGGTAAGTGGATAGCTTGTCGGGCAATTGGAATGTGTGGTTAAAAATGAAGTTTGACCATTTATGGAAATTTATAAATTGAGGCTTATACGTCTAGATTGATTTCAGAGAATTAATTTGCTGTCCTGAAATTACATATTTGTTAAGAAGACTGATGAAGCTACAGTCTCTCGGAATACAAATCGTTTTATAGTGCCTGGTGAGTCTTCGAATACAAAGGAGTCAAAACCAAGTACGTTGATGTCATCAGGGCTGCACATGAAGGGAATTTCATGTGTTAGAAGTAATGTAGGAGAATCTCGCAAGTTCTCAATTATTGCAGGGTTGCATAAATAGTGCACGTAATTACACGTGTTTGCTTTGCATCAAGAATGAAGAGATGAATGAATTTAGGTGCACTTTTTTAACCTTTCCATTCGTTCTTGGTTCATTGGTGTATGATTTGTGATCTAGTATTAGGTTAAATTCACTATACTTCTGGGCTCGCCTCCCTTCCCTCCCTTTCTATTGGTCTATATATATCTCTGTGCGTATGTACGAGTATGCAACAAAAATATTGAAATCCCTCTTGTTTCAAGTTGAAATTTAATTTAGGCATTTTCTTTTTTTTACTGGTTTAAGTTTCTTCGTTGGTACTGAAGCTGCTTATATTTGAGGATAATCAGGTGGTATGGAGTAAAGTTGATATGCTAAAAAATGACAAGTTGTAGTATTGATATTATCAAACTATGATAGTAAATTATAGAATGTAATGATAAGAGTTTAAATTTGTCGAACTGAAAAACTATGAATACTTTCCTAATTTTCTTACTTCGCTTACAGGCTTTTGGAGCGGATAGGAAAGAACTCAGAGCCGTGCTTCCATGAGTTGAATCAACAAGAAACACTAAAACTGCGGTTCTCCTCAGAAGCATGGACGAACATGGAATAAAACATAGTAACTTCGGAAATAAAAGTTGCAATATGAAATTCTTCATGCACTTGCTTGGTTTTGCATGTTATCCTTTTTCCTTTTTTCGCCTTTTGTTTTCTACTCCTGTGGAGATTAGGAATGGTTCGTTTGTGTTATTGTTGTTACACTTGTGTGATATAAAATTTTTGGCATTGGAACTGATTTTTCCATGATAAATTCGGATGCAGATCCTTGTTCCTATTGATTCTGAATGTATTGTTATGTATAGCATAGCACATGTAAGGTGGTTTGACAGAACAAATTTTTTGCTTATTTTGAGGTAGAGGTCTTTTTTTTTGGAAGTATTATTTTTTAAGCTTAGCCAAACGACTCTTGTTAATACTAAAGACGTGTCCGTACAACACACTTTATTCATTAATATACTAATATATAATTGATGTTTCAGACACACAAGGAATCTTGAACTAGAATAATGTTGATTGAACATGTTCAAAGATTGGAAAATGATGGATAGACTGATCTGGCGGCATTTGTTTGGGTGTTTTTTTTTTCAAACTATCCAATCATATGTCGACACGTGTTTCCTCTGCTTGAACCTTTTTTTTAGTCCGTCTGTGTAGCATGATCGATAGAAATCATCTTTAAATTCAACGATCGAGTTTCTGGCCAGAGTACTGGTAGGGTTTTGCCCCCCTTTTTTTGGAAGGTTTTTGGATGTGTTTAGTGCGAAATTGTTTGTAGAAAGAAGAAATATGGAGTTTTTAAAGTGATTTTGGTCGGAAAGTGCCCTTCAATCGGAGAATGTTAGAATTTTTAAGAGGGTCGATCCTAATTTTGCCTTCATTTGATATTTTTTTAGGGTGGAAGTTTGGACCTTAAATTTTAACTATATTTTAGTTGTGCAAATGGCCTATTTACATGCATTTTCAGTGGCTTTTAGTCGTTTCATGCGTTGCCGCTTCTTTGAAAGTCATGATTAAGCCCAAATGACCTATAATTATTTCAAGTAACAATTTTCGAGATTTCGGAATTCAATCATGATATTTGTACAATTTTTTTTTTTCTTTTTTTACAATCTTGTTTGATAACTCACAATTGGCAATATTGTATTCATTCATTTTAAAAATTATTTTTTAAATTGATTGTCCAAATTTTGACAACATGTCAACAATAATTGTACAAATAGTTTAATTGATCAATTATGTACTCGAATTCCCTGTGACTCAATGCGTGTAGACAAACTGCTACCTTCTCATAGGTGCAGTGTATGTGGGCCAATAGTACCTCATCCAAACCCGTGTGCCAAACCTTCGGGAATCCTATGCAACAATACCACCTGCCTTCCCAACTCTCCCCACCGTCCAATAATTTATTCAATTAGTTCTTTTTATTTAAGTAATTGATTATAATAAAATTGTGACTTAACTAATAAATTAGTATTTGCTTGAACTCTTCGCATCGACAAATAGAATGACTGAATCAGTTAACCTACCTAATATCCGTGGATAGGACTTCAATTTTCAAAAATTACTATCAAAGCAAGATTTGAATTCAATCATGAGGACGTATAAGATGAATCTCCAACTGCAACTGAACGAAGGGATCAACCCTAATCAATCACGATGATCGAAAAATCTTTAGTTGACTCTAAAAAAGTTATATACATGTAGAAGAGTTTGTCGTTAATGAACATGTGATCTATTTTAATTTGAGAATGACCGAATAGATTATCTCTAGAAGATAATTTGATTATATTACAATCCATTTCGGGGAGAAAATTTGGGAGTTTGAAAATATGTAAACAAAATTTCACGTAAGCTATATGTAGAGTAGATAATGCACTTACAACAATGAGAGTTGTTCTTGACTTAATTTTGCGGTAGTGGTTCAATGAGTCAATTCAAATAGGTTTACAAATACGAGAATTTTCGTTAATAAAGTACAAAAAGATTGAGTCAAATCAAATCTAACTTGTTACGAGCTGTCTCAAAACTCGTTAAGTTGACTCGACACATTTGGTCCATGCCTCATCAAAACTGCGAAAATAATCTTCTTAAATGTCGCATTTTACAAATTAATGAGAATTTTTTTTAAGAGCGTGTTTGAGTCACATTATTTTTGAAAAATGTATTTTAGAATAGTAGATTAATGAAGAATGTGTGATTGAAAAAAAAGAAATATTATTAATATGATGAAAAATATATTTAAAAATATATGATTAAAAATGAATGAGAATAAAAAATTTAACGTGACTCGAATCCAAGGGCTAAAGGAATTTTCAATTTGTTAGGTCCAAGGGCAATGCAAGTTGAGATAAAATTCAAGGAACCCTAGGCAAACAGCAGGTGTTGGAAGAATAGGGAGCACGTGATCACATGGCACCAGTGTTATGCGCCAGACTGATCTCAGCCGTCAACATCAAAATACTTAACCCAGCTGGCACTCCATTAACATTTCCAGCTGGCTGAAGCAATGAATATTCTCACCGCTTTGGCGCCACCACCCAACCTTACCTTTTTCCACTTTTACCCTTTTCTTTTCTAAGCTTTTTATTATTTTTCTTTTGGAAAATTTACAAAAATATTCTTTGTTTAAAATAAATATATCATTTATAAATAGATAAATCCATTAAATTATTTGTACAAGACAATTTTCTTACTATTTCCTTGTTTCGTACACACACACGTATTAAATTATTTTTACTTATTATCTGATATTCAATCATTAGAACTTACAATACACGCAAATTTTTATTTCCTTTCAGTTGAATAAGGATTTTTCGGCCTACTCCTCATCTCAAGACTGAATGTAGCATTCGACTTCGCTTCTTCTTCTTCTTCTTCTTCTTCTTCTTTTTTTCTTCTTCTTTCTATAATTTAGCAAAGTTCACCAATTAAGGTCTATTTATTTTAAAGTTACATTTTCTCACAAACCAAACAACGTATTATACAAAACACGCACGCAAGCACGCACGCACGCATCACTCTCATAGACTTAATTTTAGTTATGTTGAATTTTGTCCAACTAACATACCAAGCTTGAAAATAATCTAGATAACTCAGTGAAATTTTAACAAGTAAAATAATATAATACAAGATGCAAAAAATGCTAGAAAATAAAAGCTTAGTAAGCGGTAGGTTGCATCCTTTATCAATAAATGATGTGACGAGATTTAACTGGATCAAAATCTCACCAATCAAATAATTTTTTCACTTATATTTTGACGTATCATCATTATGTAAATAACTATGCATAAGAAGCATTTTCCAAGCAACTATATTCTTATGAAGTTTAAAAGAACCGATCCTTTAGACCCACAAAACGCAAAAAAAAAAAAATAAATAAATAAAAAAAATAAAAAATGGAATACTATAGCAAAAGACCACATTTCCTTGTACCCAAAAAGAGGAAACAAGAATTTTTTTAAAATGCCTATTTTATTTAAGATTAGGCAAGGTAAAAAAAAAAAAAAAAAAAAAATATNGTTAGTATGTAATCATTTTTATCAAATTTGGTTAAAATTTAATCCCTGACAACCATTAAAATAAATCTTAAAAAAAAAAAAAATTCAATCACATATTCTCAGAATAAAATATTTTGCAAGTAAATCAAAAATATTTTCCTACTTTTTAAAAAAATGTGTTTAAAAAGTAGGAAAATATTTTTGCAAGTAAATCAAAAATATTTTCCTACTTTTTAAACACATTTTTTTAAAAAAAATTATTATTCAGAAACTTATTTTTCAAAAAAACTCATTTTAATAATTGTTAAACAGGAGTCGATAAAATTTGTAAATTTTAAATGGATGAATATTTACAACACAATTTTATTTGATATACCACATGTTAATTACATTTAAACTCCTCGATCTTCGCTCATTGTAACACTTATTTTCTTAACTTTTTTGTCGAATTTTTATATTAAAATTTCAATTAATTAGTATATCTAGTCCTTAATAATGATTTATATCAAAATATTTTGTTTCCATGCTTTAAAATGTGGGAAAATATTTATTTTCACTTTTTATTTATTCATTTATAAAAAATGATGAAAAAACAAGTTGTTTTACACATTCATTAAATTTTTGGACATAAAATTATTATCAAATACAAAATATGTTAACTAATGGATAGTTTGAAGATAAGAATAATATAAAAAATCACTAGGGACGTAAGTATTATAATAAATAAAAATTTAAAACTTTAAGTACAATTAAAATGTTATATGAGAAATAAAAATTGTGGTGTGGATATAGTTCTCATTTTAAATGTGGTTGAAAATAAATTTGATTTATGTCTGGCATTGATGAAAATTCAGATTTTAATCTAAATCGACAATTAATTTTAATCATATATTATATGTATTTTATAACTTTTTAACCATACATTTTATTAAAATCTATCAAATAATGAGAAGGATGTTGCTATATATACATCAGAAATTATATAATGAATTACGCAATATCATATGTCACTTTATCATTTATCAATTTAAAATAAATTAATTTTTTTATCTAATCTTTTTCTCTCTACATCATACTACGTAACTCCTCATGTTCAATTTTTATGAATAAGTCCTCGGAGAATTAAGAAATGAAGGTCTAATCAAGTTAAATCATAACTCTACACGTATTAACGCTCTATCACCCATTAACGGTAAACGACAGCGACCTTAGTCTACACGCGCGGATGAAACGCGTCATAACCGACGAAAGCAGCCCACAAATGTTCTTTTCTTGCATATTTCAGGTTATGCCCATGCGTCATTTTTCAATGAAATTAACCGCACTATTTAATAGAGGAAATTGCAGAAACTACCCTCAACCTCTTGTTCGTATTGTAATTTGGCACTCAATCATTTGAAAAAGATCAAAGTGATCCTTAACACGTGTTTGGCAGGTGATTATAGTCGGTTTAAATTACATATAGATAGAAATGAGTGAGAAATAAATGAGTGAGAAATAAATGAGTAATAATCGTTAATCTTACAAAATGTTAGGATAAAAAGTAGTTTTGACCAAAAATATTTACAAACTAAAACTAGTTAAGTTTTCTTAGGATTTCTACGTTGACAAAATTGTAAAACGAAATCTAGCATTGCTAAGTTAGACATGCGATGGTCGTAAAAATACGGTGATTAAATAAATATTTGTTTGTTTTCTTTTTGAAGAGTTATTGTGCAAATATGATGAATAATGATAATAAGAAGAAAAATTTAAAGTTTCGAGACCATTTGTTCTAAGATTTAAAGGTTTGGACAAAAAATTTAAGATGAAAGACAAAAAATGGAAACCGAATATATGTGATATTAAGTTTCCCTTTTTAGCCTCGTTCATTAAAAATTTATTTCCATTTAAATTTATTTTTAATTATATATTCTTTCAATGAAATTAATTTATACGTAATACTTTTTAATCACATATTCTTTAAAAAATACTATTATAAAATCTATTTTTTTCAAAAAATAAGGCTTACACAAATCCTAAATTATCAAAAGGAGAAATGTGCTATCAGAATCCATATCCATGGTGTATAAAATCGCAGGATTGAATAATTAATTGCAAATTTTCAGTTAATTTCTTTATTTGTAGAAATGAAAACGCGTTTTGTTTGAATTTTTACTCTGCATTTTAACATTCCACTCATTGCCGTTGTATATATACGCGTGGAATGATTTACTCCATATTCTTAGCTTGCATTTCCTTTTCCAGAACCCTCCTTCTCTTTCTTCAATTTACCACATGATGCATTTTCAATAGAACCCATATATACATACATACATACAGAGAAAAAGTTTTGATCTTTTCAAGAACCACTTTTTTCTCTCTAGAAAAAATGGTTCTTGCAAGATTGAGGTTAATCGAGAACGTTGGATTTTTTCTGAGTCTTCTTTGTTTACCGTTCATTTGTCTTGGGATTCGTTCATTTCCGAATTCTGGGGTGTCTGAATCTGGATTTAATAGCCTTTTTGGGTTCTCGGAGGCCCCGGACTACCGGAACGGCGTCGATTGTTCATCGTCGTCTGTACCGGCGGCGACGATGGAGGGTCAGGTTGTGACGTATTGTGATCCGTCGCTGATTCACGTGGCGATGACTCTTGACTCGGAGTATCTACGCGGGTCGGTGGCGGCTGTGCATTCCGTTCTCCGTCACGCGTCTTGCCCGGAGCAGATTTTCTTCCATTTCATCGCCGCCGAGTTCGACTCAACCAGCCCGCGAGTCCTGAACCGACTCGTTCGATCCATTTTCCCTTCACTCAACTTCAAAGTCTACATATTTCGTGAAGACACAGTCATGAACTTAATCTCCTCCTCCATCAGGACCGCACTGGAGAACCCGTTAAACTACGCCCGGAACTATCTGGGCGACATTCTTGATCCATGCGTCAACCGGGTCATCTACTTGGACTCGGACCTTGTCCTAGTTGACGACATTCAAAAGCTCTGGAACACCCCCATCCCCGGATCCAAAGTAATCGGAGCCCCGGAATACTGCCACGCCAATTTCACCAATTACTTCACGGACACATTCTGGTCCGACCCGGTTCTCAGCCGGGTTTTCGGGTCAAGAAACCCGTGTTATTTCAACACTGGTGTAATGGTGATGGATTTAGAAAAATGGCGAAAAGGGAATTACCGGAAGAAAATTGAGAACTGGATGGAACTCCAGAGAAAGAAACGTATATATGAACTGGGTTCATTGCCTCCATTTTTGCTGGTTTTCGGCGGAAATGTGGAGCCCATCGATCACAGATGGAACCAGCATGGATTAGGAGGAGACAATGTGAAAGGATCCTGTAGAGCCCTGCACCCTGGACCGGTGAGCCTGCTGCACTGGAGTGGTAAAGGGAAGCCATGGATGAGGCTCGATGAGAACAAACCCTGTCCGTTGGATCATCTTTGGGCGCCGTATGATTTGTACAAGCGCCATCCGCAGGGGAAATTGAAAGTACAAACACAGCAGCAGCAGTTGTTGGGTTTGGGATTATCTAGTGGTGGAAGTAGTACAAATTTGATTGAATTGTCCAGTTATTTCATTTGATTTTTTTTTTTTACAAAAGAAAAAATTTAATATTGGATTTTTAATTAGGTTTGTACAGATTGATTAATTTGTTGGGGGATACATTTTATGAAATGAGTTGGAGTTCCATTGATTTGGAACAATTTTTGGATACATTATGAATCCTTAGTTGTTCTTTCAACATTCATTGTATTGATTTCAATGTTGTGTTATTTATTTTCTCGACCTTAGTATAATTAGCTTTAGACGAGAAAATTATTGTATTTTATCTAAGAAATTCGCTCGAAATAGCATTTATACAAGAATTCAACAATGCAAATTTTCATTGTAAGTTTCATGTAAAAAAGGATTTTAATTGGTTTTGTTAATTTACTGTGAAGATTACTTGCTTGAATTGTATTGACTTTTTCCAATATAGTCAATTAAATATCTTCTATTTTTTAAAAATTATATATACAAAGTGAAGAGTATTTATTTAAAAATGACTAGACGTCTACCAATATGATTGATTAAATATCGCGTTGAAGTGTCTTGTAAGTTTTGTTGATCCTATTGAATTGGCAAATATTTGAAAGTGAAATAAAGAAATAAAAGAAAAAAAAACTATAAACTTGTTAATTATATTTGATTTGATTTGGTGCAAGTTAATTGGCTTAAAAGTCGGGATTGGAAGATTACGTGTTTGCCTTGTTCTAAAGGTGTGGATCCAAACTATTCAAAGAGTTTGTTACACGAGGAAGTTACGTGAAAACGTTGTTGTTTTCGAATTGACAATTGACTTTCAAACATGGCTCTTCATTTGCCAGCCAAATATTGTAAAGAAGCTTATGACATGCCAAAAGCATATTCCAATGTGAACTATTTTTAGCCACCATTTTGGTGAATTGAACACATGGCCTTGTTGGCATGGGCCATGAGAGAGCTTTCAAGCCAAAAAAAAAAAAAAATCTAATCAATTTTGTTGAAAGAACTATTTCGACGACGTTAATACTATGCCTAGACGTAAGAAATTTTTACCGTCAAGCCATTGTCTCGTAGAAATTTTGAGCAAGATAAAAATGAATTTTTTGACTGTCGCTGGCCCTTGCTACCCTATTTTTTGACTTGTTTCTCACAGTGGAACCCACTTACTATCCAGCTGACGAAAAAAAAAAAAAAAAAGAAAAAAAAAAAAAACAATTTTAAAAAACA
>CAIGRB010099512.1:31190-42952 GCA_903798255.1 Fraxinus quadrangulata
GAATTTCAACTTGATATAGGACTACAATAGAATTCCAAACTTAAATTCTTCTTGACATTCACTTCAATTTCTTTCTTCAATTACTTCAACAAGGAATTCGGATCATACCCAAATTCTAACAATCTTCACTTTGACACGAATTTTACCAAGGAATGAACGGCTTCTTCAACAATAACCAAAAATTAAATTTTCCAACAAAACACAGTACTCCACATCTTCCAATGAATCCAAGCACTACTCTGTAAAATTATCTCAAATTCCTAAAAATCAAAATGATTTTATAATTTATCAAAATAGGCTGTAACACATCCCAAAGCAGAATCAAATTCGAATACTTTTAAAGAATGCTCATTGCTAGATTGTACACATTATATTCCACTTAAAAGTATGCTCAACAAAATCAGCATACACATACCATTTTCCACTGGGTCTGTCCCTAACAATTGAATACAATGGCACCGTTGGTGATGGTGACAAAGCGGCATTATCCATTTCTCCTGAACTCCACTGAGTAGTATTCTTCAAATCCAACCATTTACGAGCTCCTAAAGGTATTGTACCAAACTGAATGTCCACCATGGTACTGAACCTGTGCTGATTGACTTTTCTAGATTCTGCACGACCCTACAAGATGTATAATTGAGACATTTTATGTCTCTCTAATCCAACCTGGATACCCTTACAAACCTTCAAAACTCCACATCCACCAAAGAACTCATAACTCTTTGAATCAATGATAGACAACGAGATGAGATTCTTCTTCAAATCTGTAACATGTCGAACATGTCCAAGTGTTCTAATTGTCCCATCGAATAGTTTCAATCTAACCGTACCAATTCCAGGAACCCAACAAGGTGCGTTGTTTCCCATAACCATGACACTTTTGAAAACAGTTTCATATTATTAGGACACATATGAAACACATATGATAAATCCAGAATCCAATCCTCATATGGTTTAGACTTAATGTCAGAATTAGCCAAGAGATCTCCATCACTTACAATGTTCTCTGTGAGGTCTGCTTAACCTGAAATCTCGGATTGCTGCCCATGTCAACTTGTAGCCAACATTTCTTCATTCTGCAATTTATAGCAATCCTTCTTCATGTGTCACTTCTTCTTGCAGTAGTTACAAATCTGATTAGTGAACTTAGATTCAATCTACCCCTTTTAGAACCACCATGAGCAACCAGGCATTCTCCATATCTGGCATCAGAAAGTAGATGCTTCATCTTCTCTTTTGAATGCAAAGTATCATACACCTCCTCTCTGGTGAGAGTATTACAACTATACAAGATCGTGTTTCTAAATGAAGAAAACGAAGCGAGCAACGAACACAATAGGATCAAGGTCAAATCTTTTTCATCATACTCTACTTCCAAAGTTTCCAAATCAGTTACGATCTTTTTAAATATAGCCATGTGATTTTCCAACGATCCTCCTTCTGCCATTCGATGAGAGTATAAACGTTGCTCCAACTTTAACCATAGAGCAGCTATTGAAACCTCCTTCAAAACGTCCTAAATAATAGTATTTCATAGATGAAGATGAATGTGAGAAATTGTCTTCTTATCCTTCCGTAATTTCTCTTCTACGGTCAAAGTTGCAGGCATCTTGTCAATTCCCAACAATGTATCATCCAAATCCAGCTGTACGAGTACTACACGCATCTTAACCTATCATATCAAAAATCTAGTGCTCTTATCCAAAAGCGAAATGACATACTTCATGAAAGCCATCACGAACAAAAACCTCGAACAAATCAAACATTGTGCTCTTGCAGAATGCTGAACCTGGCTTTGATACCACTTCTTGTGAAACAAACAAGATATTAGAATAGATCTAATACCACTTGTTATGAAACAACTAAAATATCTCTTGTTAGAAGAAATATTAATATGTCTAGGTTGCTGTTAGCAACGTTGAAAATACAAGAATTATGTATTGTTTGAATACCAATTAATGAAACCAACCACCAGAATAAATTGTTGAAATTATATGACAAATAAAGTAGTACTAGATCAACCAAAAGAATAATAAAGACAAGACATATGACTGAGAAATTAAGAAATTACACTGACTTAAAGAATAATGGAGAATATACCCGGATCGCAGGTAGTAATGTTGGAAATACAAGAATTATGTATTATTTGAATACCACTTGATGAAACTAATCACCGGAATGAATAGTTGAAATTATATGACAAATAATGAAGTATTAGATCAAGCAAAAGAATAATAAAGACAAGAAATATGGCAGAGGAATTAAGATATTTTATTGACTCAAGAATAATGAAGAAGAGAGAAAATTTCTCACACTTATAAAATTGTATAGAAAAGCCTAATATTTATAAGGAATATGTATAAGACGTCCAAACCCTCATAGTAGAGTTTTTGATGAAGTAGAATACCAAAAAATCGAGTCCAAAACGAAAAATTAAAGAAAAACGTGGAAAATCGGAACAGGCGAGGTGGCGTCACAGCGCCCACCTCCGAGCGCCCTGGCGCCAGTGCTAGCGCTAGGTGTTATGCCGAAAAATATTTATTTATTTATTTTTTAAAATTATTTTCTTCATCCGAAACTCTTCTTTAAGTCAAATATCAAATTTTCAACTTCTAATGGGCTTCCAAAATAGAATTTCAACTTGACATAGGAGTACAATAACATTCCAAACTTGAATTCTTCTTGACTTGTACTTCAATTAGAATTCTTCAATTAGTTCAACAAGAAATTCAGGTCACACCCAAATTCTAACAATTGTATTATTAGCGTTTAAAACTATGCTCAAGTGTTGTTTACCTTAGGCATCAATATGCACGTTATGAAACATATTGGGACGTCTACTTCATTAACAGTCCTAATTCATCAACCGCAGTTTTTTTTTTTAATGTTAAAATTAATACACAACGAAATAAATCTTTCAGTTCCTTGTGTTTTTAACACAATTCAAATTTCAACCATTCCACTAACAAAAATATGTGTAACCAAGCAAGCAAATAACCAAATAATTCACTACAATAGACATTGATTTTTGAGGTGGAAAATTATGTTCACTAGGTTTGACATTTTTGGCTTTTCGCATGCAATCGAATTGAATTTCGAACCATTTTTTATTTTCTTGGTCAGTCTAGCTAGGTACTTGTATTATCGTTGTAAAGACATTTTTATAGTGGATACAGACTTCTAGATGTCTTCCTCCTTTTTTACGCTATGAGAAATTATGGCATTCATTGTTGGACTGATGTCTCTAAGTTCAACCTAAGGGGTCTATTATTTGTACTGTCTCTAATGCCTGATGCAAATTTCAAAACTCTGTTTCCTTGAGAAAGTGAACTTATCTAACTATCAACTTATCAATCTCTGCCAGCCTTTGATATCTTTGCATATTCTTCTTCAATCATGCTTGGCTGCCAGAATTTTTTGATATCTTGGATGACGAATCATTGGGCTATTTCAAAAAAAGCCAACACTGCTATCCAATTTTTTTTGCTACAACTTAATCTGTCATCCAAGATGTTAAAAATATCTCAAAAAATAGCATTATTCATTCTTCTTTGTCCTTTCTTCCGTTCCTCGATCTATCCCACAATTGTCTCACTTCCTTTTTCATATTTCACTCATTTTCTAAGTCCCAATCTTACTTCTTTAGATCTCTCCTGTGATCAATTAGATGGTCATACTCCTAATACTTTTGGGGAATTGAATTTTTTTGAGGAGCTTCAATTGAATTGGAATATGTTACACGTATTCCAAAATCAAAGGGAATTTAAGTCATTTGTGTGGTTTTTAATCATGCACGGCGGAATATAAAAAATTTCAATTCCCATCAATGATCTTGTTCGTGTTTAGATAGAAACTGTGATAATAATTATACCTTTATTTATTCTGCAAAGTTTTTTTGACAATTTTGGAACACGTACAATCATGATCTGTACACTACAACATCCAATTATCCAACCTCCAATGATAATCCACACAAGAAAATTTGAATGATAGAATTAGAGTTTCTCTTTCCTTGTTCTAACAAGATAATGAATGTGTATTATGATTTCTCAAACCCTAACAGTTTATTAATAGAAGTATAAGTGAGCTTAGCCCATTACTTAAATTTAACTCAATCCAATATTAATCTAATTAATTAATTCGGTCCATTAATAAGTAATTCAATTAATTAATTTGGTCCATTAATAAGTAATCAAATTAATTAATTATACAAATGTCCAACGATTATCAATTAATTAATTAATGATATCATTCTTATAGCTCTCCTTTTTTTGTGTGACCTATTAAGCTCCCAATCACGATGTCTAACGACGTTAATTATTACTTTTATCTAAACGGAATCGATAAATTAAAATATACATTTTTAATTTATCATCAATTCATATCCATTGTTCCAAATTGATATCTAGCAATGTGTTAGGATAATACATGTGGAGAAAAATATCACGTGGTATGATAAAACCAAACTTATTCGTTTATTGTGAAACTATAATCCATTCGTCAATATGATCCGATCAATTACGACATATGGATGTGTGTTAATTTCAATTATCGATCATATCTTTCATTCCACTCTTACGTCGATGTTAGTCAACATCACCAAAGCATGATTGTCCCATTATATAACACTGTGATGGCATCAAGTCAAATTACCAATTCTACTACCAAATGTTAGAGATTAACCATTGATACTTAGATAATTATCCATATGAAATCTCTCCAACAGATTTCCAGTATTTTGTTCTCATAACAAAATATCTACGTATTCATTTAAATATCACCATATTTTAACTTGTGAAATCAGTTGCTCACTTCATAAATGAGAGATTTCACACGTACTAGTCTATCCGTAATAACGATATTCGTATCTTGTTATTACTTGCGATCATGGATAATTTAAGATTCAATCATATGTAATTTATTTCTCACTATCACAACTCCTTGTGATTAACAAGCTATTAGAACTTGAATATATGGACTCTATGAAAAGTAATTGGACTTAGGACATAACACTTGCAAACTCTCACTTACACTAGATCCAATCACCTTTGTATTATATACCATAAGAGTCTATATAACGATCATATTTATGCTGTAACAACTCGTTCATTCTTTATGCATTTCTTTGTATTATCTATCTAATAAGATGATACCGCCTTAATACATGTTTGGATCATTGAAGAAACCTTCGTTATTTTGCTTGCACGATAGCTCCATTGTTATCACAATACAGAGGTATGAGATCAACAATGATATGACTACTCCAGTTCATTGATGAACATCTTGATCTAGACCACAACATTTGTTGTTTATGAAGAAATGTTGTATTAGGCTTCTGTTATTGAATCAATAGTTATTTTCTATTTGGAACATTTCCAACTAACCACTCCATTATTAAAAGTAAACACATATTTTGATTGAAGTTTGTTATCATCCTAGTCTGATTGGAAGTTAGTATCAGTGTATCCACAAACTCTCAATTCATTTTCTCTATATAAAATCTTCTTAAGAGATTATCTATATAGATAGGGATGAGTCACGCAATCTTCTAGATCTTTCAAAATCTTCTTAAGATTTTATCTATATAGATTGAAATAGGTCGAGCAGTCTTCTGGATTTATCTCTATAGATCAAGATGTTTTCCCCATATCTTTTATGGATAAATTATTTAACAGCCATAATTTCATCGATTGAAGTAAAAGAACATCGATTTTCATTAATAATATGTCATTTACATATAATATCAGGAACACGAAAGCGCTCCCACTATCTTTTTGTAAACACACATTCGTCTTCATTTTTTATAAAGTTAACTTTTTTTTATTTTCTCATCAAAATGAAGATCTCAACTCTTAGAGTTTTACTTCAATCCATATATGGATTGATCAAGCTAGCTACCTTGTAAGTATATTTGGATTCAAAACCTTCGAGTTATGCCAGATACACTCCATCTTGCAAGTTCCTATTAAGAATGCAATCTTGACATCCATTTACCATAACTCATAGTTATGGTATGCAGCTATTGTATGTAAAATTTGAATGGACTTAAGCATGGTTATAGGTGAAAAGGGTTTATCAAAGCCAACTCTTTGTTTTTTATTTGTAACCCTTTTACTACTGGCCTGCTTTGTACGTGGATGTTTTCATCCGCGTCAACCTCTTTTTAGTAAGCTCATTTACAGCATAAATTTTACCCCATTAGCGGGTTGACCGAGGTCCAAATCTTGTATACATACATCAAGTTCATCTTGGACTCTATGGTCTTTTACCATCTATTTGAGTAAACACCTGACTTTACATCTGTGTAATTAGTAAGTTTATCATATTTGATTAAAAATACTTTATTAATATTCATGAATTCGTGCCTTCTAAGAGATAGAATGATCCTACAAGATTTAAGTAGAGCTGACTTGTCCTCAAGAGTCTCTAATTTCTGATTAAAAAGTTTGTCCCTTTGCAAGTATGGGATCGAACTTAGATTCATCTATTTGGTCAACTATATCTTTTGGCTCTTGAACTCCTTTAAATTATATTCTACTCTTACGGTCCTATCATAGAACGAACCATTTCTCTAGAAATATGGCATGTCTTGAGACAAATATTTTCTTCTCAATGGAATTATGGAATTGATATTCAATTGTCTCTTTTGGATATTCTACAAATATGTATTTTTTGAATTTAGTCTCAAATTTATTCGATTCAGTGCATTTTCCTTAAGCATCACAACCCCAAACTTTAATACGAGACAAGTTGGGCATTTTACCTTTCATAACTCGTATAGAATTTTGTCAACGAATTTAGATGAAACACGATTTAATGTGTAGCACACGGCAATTAGTGCATAACCTGAAACAATTTTGGGAGTTTGCATGGTTCATCATATATCATACCATATTTAATAGTGTGCAATTCATCCGCTCAGGTACACCATTATTATGCAGTGTATGTGGAGGATTCGAATTCAAGAGAATCTCATTCTCTTTTACATAATCTAAAATTCTCCTTTTAAATATTCTCTACCTCGATCAGATCTTAGTATGAGGATATATTTACCTAATTGTTTTTCTACTTTTAGTTTGAATCACTTGAACTTTTCAAGAGTTTCATGTATGAATTTCATCAAGTATATATAACCATTTCTTAAATAGTCATCAACAAATATGATGAAATAAGAGAAACTTCATCTAGCATTAATTGATATGGGTCCACATACATCACTATGTATTAGACCCAATAATTATGTAGATCTTTTTCATTTTCAAGTAAAATGAGATTTGGTCATTGTGCCTAACGGACATGATTCGCAACATTTCAAAAGTTTCATGCTTGAATATGACCATTTCTAAAATAGTCGTCAGTAATTTTGATGAGATACGAGAAACTTCATCTAGCATTAATTGACATGGGTTCACATACATCGCTATGTATTAGGTATAGTAATTGTGCAACTCTTTTTCCTTTTCAAGTAAAATGGAATTTGGTCATCTTGCCTAACATGCATGATTCACATTTGTCTAATAAATCAAAATCATTTGACTCCAAATATCCATATCATGTAATTTGAAAATGATTTTTCATTTATGTAATCAAGTCTGTAATGCTAGATATAATTAATATTTGGGTTATCACTTTTATGCCTTTTAATTTCTTTACTCATTATAGAATACTTGGTATCTAGAATATAAATATCGTGTTGTAATTACCATAACCATCAAAATCTTATCACAATGTAAGGAATAACGATTGTTCTTAATATTGAAAAATAATTCATGTCCAAACATGAAATTGAAATAATGTTCTTGGTAATGGTGAGAGCAAAATGACATTTCTCTGACTCTAATACTAAATCTAAAGGCAATGGCAAAAAGTATGCTCCTATAGACAATATATCAACATTTGCTCATTTTCAACGTGCATGTCAATTTCTTCCTTCTACAATTGTCTACTTCTGTTTATTTTCTTCATATTTATACAAATATGATATCTATATCCGATATCTAATACACTAGAAGCTAATTAATATAGTAGATATATTAAACTCAATAATAAAGATGCATGAAATGGAAGTTTCAAAAGATTTCTTTTCATTCAAGCTCGCGAGGTAAGATTTGCAGTTCCTTTTTCAATGACCTTTCATTTCAAAATGATAATAAGGATTATTAGATTTTGTATTGTCCTTCTCCGCTTTGACTTTCTTAGCCATCTTAGATACTTTCTTAAAGCTTCATTTTGACTTTCTCTTAGTGTTATTAGAGGAATCAATCGACAAAACATGCCCATTACTAACTTTGATGTTGGGCTCAATAGTCTTAAATATGTTCAACAACTCAGTGAGTGTGCATTCGAGCTTATTCATATTAAAATTCATAATTAGCTATGAATAGATCTCTAGCAGAGATTGTAGAACCAAGTCAATACTTAGTTCACAGTCCACGACTGAACCCAATTGAGATAACTCCTCAATACAGGCAACCATCTTTAGTACATAAGCACTAACTAAAGATCCTTCTGCCATTTTGGCATTGATATAGTGTCTTGGAAGTCTCATATCCTTCCACATATGATTATTCATCATACAACTCTCTAAGATGAAATATCAGCGTTAGTATCTATACCTCCATGTTGTTTTTGTAACACGGGTGACATAGCTGCAAACATCACACGTGATTCAACATTATCGTCATCACCATTTTATTATAACAGCCACATCTTCCTTTGTCGAGTCATCAACAGTTGTATCTGGAAAGAACTACTCAATGACATAACCAATTTTCTCATGTTTGAGAACAATTTTCAGATTACAATGCTAATTAAGAAATTTTGGCCCTATTATTAGCATTCAATTTGTCTTTCAAATTCATATGGTTACTCATAATTTAATAAACATAAATGATAAAAAATAAAAGAATAATATATAGATATGCATCAATTAATTTGACATGGTCTTTTATTAAGTTAATTATGCTCCCACTTTTTAATGTAGATTTATGAACATCTCACATAAATTTATGGAATCCATATTTGATCCCCAATAGGCTAGGATTCCATTTGTATCTCCATATAACTCTTAAATCATTAAACTGGCAACTTTTTATCTTCATACATTTTATGTGTTAGCTTAACATGCCTCCAAAATTGAACTTCTTAAGTGTACTCAATAAAAGATAAATTTTAGTTAAGTCAAACTTATCATTCAGAAATATCTAATATTTTATAGTACAACATATCCCTAATAGACCAGCCTTGAGTGTGCTCAACAAGTCGAGATCGATTTAGAATTCTCGTTTTTCACTATAATGATTGAATGCAAATAATAATTCTGATTTGATATTTTAATGATGGATCTTATCATTGAAATGTCTCATTATAATAATTATATATACTATCACACGTCTAGCATGCAAATAAACATACATATAATAGTATGGACAATTATGGACTAATTTTATCTAACATTCACGAGTCAAAGAAAAGACTAGTTGGTCAGTTTTTGAGGGTATTGAATTGACTCTGCAAGCACTATCTCCATGGTTTCCTCATCTTATTATATGTTTAGCTGCAATCCATATCATATACTAGTTGACACGTAGACCTAAATGAATTAGATACGCATGTCCATAATAATAGGTTCAAAATGGATAAGAGCTCATAGGCTCATAAAACAAACAGAATAAAACTATCCATCCAACATATTTGTATGGTCGAGGTCATAATCATCCACTAAATATACATTTATCAAATAAATGCATTCCTATATAATATCTAATATTATATATAAATGTTTCATGTTTCTAGCAATTAAGGTCATCTAAACTAATTTAAATAAATAGATCAGAATAATTAATTAATCAATTAATTTAACAACCGAATTTATTTAATTAAAATTAAAATTGAATTAAATACCAATTAGAGTTCAACTCTAATTCCAAAATTATAAGGCGGGATAATTCAATTAAAACCAAATCTAATTAAATACAAATTAAAGTGTAACTCTAATTTTAAAGCTTTAGGACATGTTCGTTTAATTAAAATCAAATTTTAATTAAATAATCAAATTAGAATCAAACACTAGTTCCAAGGAAATTTTAGTACAAAATAATTTAATTAAAATCAAATTCTAATTAAATATAAAATTAGAGTCAAACTCTAATTTCAACTGAATTAACATTTTAATTTAGAATAAAAATTTTAAATAAAATAAAATTCAATTTATGGTCAAAGTTTAATATTCAAATTAAAATTCAATTTTAATGATAATAAACTCGTGAATTTTAAATAAAATTTTAATTTAGATCAGAAATAAAACTTTTGGTCAAAATTGAAAATATAGGCAAAACCCTTTTCAAAATCAAATTTAAATTCATTTTCAAAATTGCATTTAAAACACCTTTTGAAAAATTGAAAATCCTGTTTTAAATTAAAATCAGGCCCTACCAATTTCTTAATTACAGACCATTGCTTTAAAATTGCAACTTCACCCACAATTTTAAATTGCAAAGGAGCCTCGTCCCCAAATCAACCATAAACCTTAAAATCTTCTCTCATTTTTCTTCTTAGCGACGCCGGCTATCACCAATACTGTTGTAAGCAGCAATTGGCGCTACCTTGCCAAGCAATGGCACAGAGGCATCCAAAGTCACTGCCACTATCGCGAACCAACCACTCAGTTCGTGTTGCAAGCGTTGATGGTAACAATTGCCCCCGACTCTTCCTGTTTCCAACCTGATTCAGTATTTCGATCAAAAGAATATAATTTTCTTTCAAAGCAAATTTTAAAATTATGAAAATTAATTTTTTTAAAAAATTGTTAGAAACAAGAAAAACAACAACAATCAACTTTTGATTGACAAACACAAAGTAGGCTGTGATACCATTATTGACAGTTTACTTAATCATGCAAGTGAAATTTAAATAATTTTAATTTTCATCAAGGATCTTCTTTGTAATTAGATGAAAATTGTGATAAGAATTATATCTTTAGTTAAATCTGCAAAGTTCTTGACAATCGCACCCTACACACCACAATTGTACAATTGTCTAATCTAAAATGATAATTCATACAAGGAAACAAGAATGAGAAGATTTCTTTTTCTTGTGCAGTAAGATAATGAATGCATGTTATAATTTCTCAAACTTTAGCAACTTATTAGTAGAAGTTTAAATGGGCTTGGTCCATCACTTAAACTTTTGGGTCTAATATTTAATTAGTTTAATTAATTAAACTTGATCCATAAATTAATTAATCTAATTAATTAATTCAGCCCATTAATAAGAAACCCAATTAGTTAATTATACAAATGTCTAACACTCACCAAATTAAGTAATTAGTGATATCATTCTTCTAGTTCTTATATTTGTGTGTGACACATTAAGTTCCCAATCACGACATCTAATAACTTGAATTATTATTTTGATATAATCAGAATCGATAAATTAAAGTAGCCCTTTTTAATTTATCCTAAATTCACATCGTCGACCGAAATTGATCTCTACCAATGTGTCAGGGCAATACATGTGACGAGAAATGTCACGTGGTGTGACAAAATTAAATTTGTTCATTTATCGTGAAACTATAATTCCTTTATCAATATGATCTGATCAATTACAAGATATGGACGTGTGTCAATCTCGATTATCAATCATATCTTTCATTCAACTTTTAAGTCAATATTAGTCGAAAACTCTTTTTGACTTATGAACACACAAAAATATCCAACATCACCAAAGCATGAATGCCCCCATATAAGGCACTATGATGA
>CAIGRB010099513.1:1793-13693 GCA_903798255.1 Fraxinus quadrangulata
GTCAAAAAATTATTGACGGTAAAATTGTTTTTGTTTTAACTGCTCAATGAGAAAATTTCAAGTAACACTGCGTCAGTTAAAACGTAAAAGATGATGTATACCAAACATGATTGTTTGTGGTTAATGTGTCAGCAAAGACCCTAATTCTTATTCTATTAATAAATTGGGTTCGTGCAAGCATAGCAACCTCCTGGGCTGCACCTGTGCCTGTGGACCATTTCCAACTTCTGAAATTAAATTATAATGACACTGCCACACTGCTATTGTTTGTTGAGTTATAACTTCATCAATTATACCTGTTAATCGTACGTACGCACCTGTAAATTATATTTATTTATTTATTTTATTAAAAACTAGAAATAGTGTACTTTCTATAATTAACAAAATAATTAACTGATTGTGAACAGCTTAAAAAACTGATAAAATTAAAATTAAAATTAAAATCAATAATTAATTTTAATCACTAATCTATCACTTTTATCAATTTTTTAACCACACATTTCATCAACATTTATCCAAATCCACTAAAATTTTGAATTTTATCGAAACCAAACAGGGGCTAAATAAATTGCTCTGTATGACAATTATATTTAAATTCTACATCGTCCATAGAAGTGTATCATATAGATTTATGAGCACATTAGGTAACTTCTCCTTAAAAATAATTTTAAAAGTAAATTCTATACAAAATTTTAGCAACACTGGAATTATAGTACAACGAGGTTGCTCGTAGAGGATTACTCCAAATAGAACACCGAGGTTCCACAATTATCCAACCGAGCAAAAATTGAGTTGCCGTGAATTCTCGCCTACCCCGCTTGAGCTCTAGCTCGAATCAAATTATGCATTTGTAGACTTTCCACTCGATTTAATAACCTATCTATAAAAGGAATTTTTTTCGCATTTGAACACTAATTGTAGAAGGTTATTTTGTACATCTATAAACACGTATAATAACTTCTAATGGCTTATTTGACATGACAATTTTATTTTTTTTATTTATAGAGGAGCTTCCTAAGAAAATTACCTTAATTTTTGTTTGAAAATTAATTTACAAAAGAACAACCTATTCCGAATGTGCTTTTACAGAAAACAACATTAGAACAACATCTTTTAAAAGTTTTTCTAAATCGATTTTAAAAGCGGGTTTTGCCAAATAGTCAAAACGTATATCTTGAATTGGCGATGTTCCAAAATCAATGAAGTTTCTGTAAATTGTTAGGTTTCCTGAAAAAAACAAGACTGTTAATGTCATAGCTTCATTTCTTGTCCTTCAAACAAAAATTCAATTGGTCTCATACAATCCAAACCTAGACATATACGTGCATAACTGGGGTGGGGGGTATGGGTGGGACATGCAAATATTATCACCAGTGTACTGATTTATGGTGAGCCAGAATAAGTCAAATTAGAGGTCATTGCCAGTCAGTTTGAGGCAGGCCCTCCTTCTCAGTACTGGCAGTGGCAGATGAGGGATGAGTAAATCGTGTGGATTTTGTGGAAAAAAGTTTCAACACTCTTTTCTGCTAAAACTATCTGTCCATCAAATCTTTTTTCTCCTTAAGCCCTGCCTGCATACTCGTTTTTCTTGCATTGCATTATTCTAACCTTTTCTCACCACATTACAGCATATAAATCCATGCAACCACAAAATGATAGCATCACAATGGAGTCTTTACCAGAGAATTCAGATGAGAAATCAGATTTCCAAGAGAGTGAAAAGGCGAGAAGACAGTCGAAAGTTTGTACCAGAGGCCATTGGAGACCTTCTGAGGACGAAAAACTTTTACAACTTGTTGCCCATTACGGCCCACAGAACTGGAACGCCATAGCTGAAAATCTTGAAGGAAGATCAGGTAGTACATTTTGACTAAGCTTGTGGTTTCATCTTAGGGGTTTCGATTTTTAATTTTTTGATTTTTTTTTCTGGGTTTTTAAGGTAAGAGTTGTAGATTGAGATGGTATAACCAGTTGGACCCGAAGATCAATAAAAGAGCTTTCAGTGAAGAAGAGGAGGAAAGGCTAATGGCAGTTCATAGGGTTTTTGGCAACAAATGGGCGATGATTGCTAAATATTTCCCTGGAAGAACAGATAATTCTGTGAAAAATCACTGGCATGTTTTAATGGCTAGGAAATACAGAGATCAATCACAATCCTACAGAAAAATATCAAAATGTAGTGAGGATACAGCAAATGAAAATGCATTTGCCAATTCCTGCCTTCTTCATTCAGGTAATGATTCCGATCCGATCCGATCCGACTCGACCAAATTCTTTTTCGGGTTATTCAGTATACGATCTAATACTGCATACCGACCGAGCATGCACTGATTGTTGTTTATTTGCAGGCAGTAAAAAAGGGAATATTATGGCAAGAAATGGCTCAATTTTCAGTAATTTCAATCCCTTTCATCCGTACTCTCCATTGCTTATGAAAATGCAGGATGATTTTCCTCAAGTTTCATGCACTGAACCATCTCCATCTCCATTGCCATCGGTTGCTGAGTACACAGACACAAGTCATTTAAGTACTAAGACAACACCTCCGTTTATAGATTTCCTCGGAGTTGGAGCCATATGAAAGATATGCATTTGTCCTTAGTCTTATCAAAAAAGTTTTATGAACGTCATTGTGACCATGCTTACAGCAAATTAATCATTGACAACATCGAACTTATGAATTTCTTGTTCTTCATCTCTCAAGTTTTATGTATGTTGTTAATTAATAAATTCACAGTATTTGTGCACGGCCCTCAAATATATATATGAAAAAGATACGTATGTTGGACACACAGTACTACGTAAGATTGGAACAAACATTATAACAGATAAGATGTAGTTTTCTTTTCCTCCTACGGTTGTTCTTTTTTATTAGAACTTTATTTGTGTACAAATCTGCCTATATATGTACAAGGCTTTACTCGTTTCAAACTCGTTCATGTTAAGTGGCTCGCACGAGGAGAAATTAGATGCTCAGCTCAGTATGTGACCCGTTCTCGAGTATATGGATTAGATTGAAATTTTAATTTTTTTCATTATTCAAACTTGTCCGAGTTTGCTTTAAGAGTTGTGTATTTTGTTTAAGGGGTTTAAGGGCCCTTGTTACCTGCATTCCCTCGGCAGGATTAGCTGAGACACTGCACAACTCACGTGAGGGTTCGTTCGAGTTTACTGACATTCTTGGCTAATGGAGACAAAACTGCATTCTCGTGAAATTCATGAACTTCCCTTTCTCTAGTGAATGGTAAAATTTTTTGCTTTTTAATTGGAACTCTCAAAAATTCATCCTCTAATATTTTGAATGTGTGAATTTAGTGTCATCTTAGTTTGATTCTTCTTTATATTTAAATTAAACATCTAATTTTTTTTAGGAAGTGATTATAATCTAATTATTTCTCTTCAAATGTGCCTTTTATCCACATTTCGAATAAAGTGTAAATTGGCCGTTAATATATATTTTTTTATATCCCATTCCATCGAGTTGCTCGAAAATCCTGGATAGAGTAGAATACGGGGAAGATTTGACCCGTTGCCATCTCTAAGTTGATCCACTTGAATTTCTAAGGATTGAATAAAGAGAGCTGCTATTTTCATCCATTGTTCTTATATATCTATGCCAATAACCGGTTGCACGAAGAAGATTGTAAGACGTCGGTCAAGCTTCAAGTCAAAAGTTGGTGGCGACAAAATGAGTTTTGGTAACTTTCGAAGATGTTGTTTATAAATTTTATTGTAGCTAAGATTTTAATTATAAATGTCGCCCCCTTTAGTAACTTTCTAAGTTTTATTTATCTATTTTGCCTGGAATTTCTATCTCTTCATGCTTTTGTTTGTCAAATAGAAAAGATGAAACTACATCCAATGTAGGCGATGGTGGGCGAAAACCCTTTTGTTCGGAGTGTTGCCTATTTATGAACAATTTGCAACGTGCTTATTTTGTGAATATGTGAGTGCACCTCTATCCCCATCATTATTGACATAGATTTTACCATTCAAACTATGAAATGGATTTAAAGCATTTGAAAGCCACATTGACTCTGCAAAGCCATTACTTTTTTGAGACTCTTTTTTCTATATACTCATTTTCAATCATACATTTACACAATAAAAATACGTAAATCCAAAAAAAATTCTTATTTTTTAACATGTCAAACTTTTCTCTATCTACTCCTTATGCTGAAAAATATGTGACATTTTAATGTAAAATGAGGCGACAACAAAAATTGGACAACATGTCTCAACTCTTATACCATATGACTGCCGTTGAACGGTCAAAATTCTCGAGACCAATTCGCTTTTTCCTCATTATTTATTTTGACTCTAGTTAAAGAAGATATTTTATAAATATTAGGATTTTAGATAAATGTAAAGTTAAAAAAAAAATACAAGACCAAAAAGTATTTAATGATGATAAATATTAGTAGAATTTAAAATGATATATCTTATTTGATTTTGTTCTTGTCTATTTTAAATTTACATAAAAGTTAAAATGTAATAATATAGAAAAAAAATTAATAAATTGCACCAATTCATATTATGCCCACTTCTCCAATTCATTCATTTCCAGCTTCTGGCGCCCAGTATAGGATACATATTTAAACGCAACAGTGGAGAATCCCTTAGAAACAGTTGCACTCTGCAAATGGTCAGCCAAATACAGCGGCCATTGTTTGTACCAAATCTTAATGAAATAAGAAAGTTCTTGAAAGTGTCAGCCGACTCTAAAAACCTCACAATCGGAAAAACCATTCACGCCCATTTGATTGTATCCAATCAAGATTCACGTGATCACGTAATCGAGAGAAATTCTTTGATAAATCTATACTCAAAGTGTGGTGAAATTTCAACTGCTCGCCAATTGTTTGATAGAATGCGCAAAAGGAATGTTGTGTCGTGGGGAAGTTTAATGGCTGGGTATTTACATCATGGTTTGGCCTCTGAAGTTATTGGGTTGTGCAGGAATATGGTAAAAGTAGACAAGTTATGCCTGAATAAGTACATATTAGCGACGGTTATTTCGTGCTGTTCTCATTGTGTGTTGCTAGATGAGGGCCAACAGTGTCATGGTTATGCGTTGAAGTCTGGATTGATTTTTCATCAGTATGTAATGAATGCCCTTGTGTCCATGTATTCAATGTGCTCGGATGTAAAAGGGGCTATGCAGGTATTGTACTGGGCCCCTAGATCAGATTTGTGTACCTATAATTCTGTATTAAGTGTGCTGTCAGATCATGGATATATGAGGGAAGCATTTGAGGTTTTGTGCAGATTGGTGGCAGAATATGAGCGTTTAGAATGGGATACTATTACTTATGTTAATATTTTTGGACTTTGCGCTCGCCTTGGTGACTTGACTTTTGGCCAACAAACTCACAGCACAATGCTCAAAACTGGTGTTGAGCTTGATCTGTTTGTTGGTAGCGCAGTCATAGATATGTATGGAAAATGTGGTGAAATTTCATCCATGCGAAAAAAATTTGAGGGCTTGCAAACTAAAAATGTGGTCACGTGGACAGCAATATTGGCTGCTTATTTACAGAATGAGTGCTTTGAAGAAGTATTGAAACTGTTTCTGGAAATGGAACTTGAGCATATTTTGCCAAATGAGTACACATTTGCAGTGCTTTTGCACTCGTGTGCTGGTTTGTCAGCTCTTGGTTTTGGTAATTCACTACATGCACGGATCATTAAGATGGGGATGAAGAATCACACTATTGTGAGTAATGTTTTGATCCATATGTATTCAAGGTGTGGCCTGATTGAAGATGCTTGTATCGTCTTCACAAATATGACTTGTCGAGATGTTATATCTTGGAATTCTATAATAACTGGTTATTCTCATCATGGGCTTGGTAGGGAAACCTTGGCTGTGTTTCAAGAGATGCTAGCAGCGAAAGAGAAACCAAACTATGTAACTTTTGTTGGGGCACTCTCTGCCTGTGCCTTCTTGGGAAGAGTAAACGAAGGTTTCTACTATTTGAACCATATGATGAGAGAGCTTGGCATTGAACCAGGTTTGGAGCATTACACCTGTATTGTTGGACTTCTGGGTAGAGCAGGGAGGCTTGAGGATGCTGAGAATTTCATGCTATCAACTCCAATAAAATGGGACATTGTTGCCTGGAGAACTTTGCTCAATGCTAGTTATGTCCATCAGAATTATCGTTTAGGAAAGCGAGTTGCAGAAACTGTGTTGCATCTGAACCCTGAAGATGTGGGAACTTGTATCCTGTTGTCAAATATGCATGCCAGGGCAAAGAGGTGGGATGGAGTTGTGGCAATGCGGAAGTTAATGAGAGAAAGGAACATAAAGAAAGAGCCTGGATTGAGCTGGACAGAAATAAGAAATGACACACGTGTATTTGTTTCCGATGACAACGAACATCCAGAGGCTGTTCTTATCCGTGATAAAATAAAGGAGCTTTTGACTGAAATTAAACCACTGGGTTATGTTCCAGCTATAGCTTGTGAATTGCACGATGTGGAGGAGGAACAGAAAGAAGATTACCTCAGTTATCACAGTGAGAAGTTGGCTATAGCATATGCTCTTATGAAAACACCCCCAGGGGCACCTATTCGCATCATTAAAAACCTAAGGATGTGTGATGATTGCCATTCTGCCGTTAAATTTATCTCAACGGTCACAAACAGAGTGATAATTGTAAGAGATGTGAACCGTTTTCATAGTTTCAGGGAGGGATGTTGTTCCTGTGCAGACTACTGGTGATATATAGACCCAGCTTGGGGAAATATTTCATGATATATCAGGGACGCCAATTAAACAAGCCAGCTCCCAGTGGAGGGGATTGCATATAGTTAATTTAGGTAATTTATACTGCCAGGCATTTGTAAATTGGTCGCAAGGGTTTTGCAGCAATGATCAATTCACGAATCTTTATCCTTCCATATCCTCATCCTAACATAAGGCAACTTATAAGTTAAGAGAAGCAATGATCCGCCAATTGAATAACAAATCCAATGATCTAGTACCTTGGTTGGATCGATGGCCAAAGCAATTCTGATAACTATTTTGAGGGTCAACCATCCAATCCAAGAAATAACAAAAGAACTCCTAGTTAACATTCTAAGGTAGGAACCATCCAACCAAGACTTGGCCTAAAAAACTGATCGAGGAAAAAAAATTTAACTATTGAAGGCTAATCAACATAAGCAAGAGTGAGTCAACAGTTAGATTCTGTGAGATACACGACTTTTAACATTAGATTCGCTTTTAGTTCTTACCATACTAACTTCTTTCATTAGGTTTTATTTTTTGCAAATTTTAATGAGCCTGCCTCATCTGGTAAATTACTAATTCTATGAATTGTATATTAGCTCAATGACTTGCAAAATTGATGCTCACTGAAATCTAAAATGAAATAACTGCATTAATTTACATGCTATCAGACCTAAAATGGAATCATTGAACTTTTATAGATGCTGTCAAAATTTTGTTTTAAAATGGTAAACCGTGTAATCCTAAATATTGCATTAAAATCTGAAATTTGGAGGCCTGGTTTCCATGAATTTTTTGCTTTCTTTATTGTGCTTCACTGCTATGGAACAAAGAGGTGTAAAGTAAAGAGGAATGCTCATATTATTCATTAACATTTTCGTTGGGTTTTTCCGGTCTTTTTTTTTTTTCCAAAATGATTGTGAACTGTGGGCGGAGGTAACTGACAAGCAGTTGAATGGGAATAATGCTCAAAGTATTTGAGGAGAATTCCAAGATGGAACTTATGGCTTGGACATAAACCGAAATCAGTGTAAGTACGAGGCATTACTTTGGGTTTTGACTCAATTTGTAAAAATATTATATACCTTTTGTTGGATGATGAGTTTGCGTTGTATGCTTTCTTGGAGGAAGTGATGGTTTCTACTTGAGAGTGACTACAACTTAACAATACCTTTCATTGGCTGATGGTTTATGGACAAGCATTAAGATTTCAAGGTTTGGTAAACTGTAAAGGACCTCTCATTTCTCTCTATACAGCATTTGCTGCATAATTCTCTTGGATTGCTTTTTAAAATTGAAATCAACCATTAGAAGGTCAGCCATAGACATTCAGTGTTCTATCTTTATATCCCTGAAGACGAGCCAAGGTGAACATATTGGGAGATTTTAAAGCATCACCTGATGGGATGTCACGTGGTATCGTCCTGCCTACTGGATAGTTAAGATGTTTGTGTACAAGTTCAGCACCAGTTCCTTTGCCAGAATGTGTAGTCTCTTTCCTATGACAATAGTTATATCACCTCATGGATATTTTTCTAATCACGGAACAGATAGAAGAACTATTCAGCATTTATTTGTTCTGGTTAGGAGGGATCAAAATTTAATGAAGCTGCAGCTACAGGTTAGTATTTCAATGAAATCTCTTCTTCAAATATTGATAAATGATGAATATGACAGTTTGAGGAATTCAATAGCATTTATGAGAGGAACAAAGAGGGGGAAAGCCATTAGTTGTATTAACTTTTGATAATAATCATGATAATAGATGTTATACTGGATTAAGTGGAAGAGCATAACAATATGTCTGTGAAAAGAATGTGTTGAATTTGAAAAATGAGAAAACAACAAGAGACGAAATAAAAGGAAAAAGAAGAAATGTTGAACTCTGAAGTCTGTCGTAAGTTTCAAGTAAAACAAAACAATAGTGCATTAAAAGCTGCACTCAATTAATTTTACAAATTCATTAAAATTTATTCTCCCATCTCCATTTTCATCAAACACCCTAATCATTCTCCTGCAGTTCTCTATCGCTGATCCTTCCTTTAAGCACAGAGAACATAGAACCGTTTGCAACTCTCTTGCATCAATAAATCCATCTTTGTTCTGGTCAAACACATCAAAAGCTAATTTCACTTCATCCAAACAAGGATTATTCTCTACAAACATGTTGTAAAGGTCGTTAGCATCCAATTTTTCTGGAAGCTCCCCTTCTTCAGGACTGCAAAAAATCCCCATACTTCTTAGAACTATTTCCATATCTCCTTTACACACGCTTCCATCAACCATCTTCTCTCTGAAGGACGGTTTCTTCTTGGATAACTCAAAATCTTCATTCATTCCAGCCTGAACTTTGGAATCGCTGAACCTAATCGATTGGGATTGGATTGAAAATTTACATTCTGATAAAAAGCTGCAGATTTTCTTCCTATTCAGGATTATGTGGAGCAAGAGGAAATCGACCAATCCAAGAATCAAACCAATACATTGAATTGTATTCATCGATATGTTCTCTAGGGGCAATTGATTCAAATAGATGAGAGACATGGCTAATGTTTTTCTCTTCAATGAAAAAGGGATTAGAATGTTTAAAAAATATATCTTCAATGCAGATGGAGACCAAATTGCTGGAAATGTTATGATGAAATTGAAGATGAGAGGGGGTTATATACATCATGATGGAAACTGGAAAGTCTTTGGAAATTGATGGCTTTCAAATTTGAGGAAGGTGCTTGTGAGGTGCAGTCTATAAAGTCTTTTGGAGAAGGTGTCAAAAACATGAAGAAATTGTTAAGTTTACAAGGAAGTTTCTGTGTATTGGCTTTGCAGAAGTAGATGTGGTAGGGCCAGTTGGCCTGATTTTCTTTATGATATTTTATGTGGAATTTATTAAGAAGTTGCGCCCCCACTTCTGGACTAGTTGACTTGTGCAAATTGCTTTGATATTTCCTTGAATTGAAACTTCTTTAAAGGTTCTTTACCCAATGAACAAGAATTAGAAATATGTGATTGAGAAATTCTCCTTAGCAGCCTTTCGTTGTTGGCTCGAGTATTGTTCCATGTAAAAGCCCTTTTTCACATACTTGGAACGGGTACTATAACTTTAGGCTCCTAATGCACGTCGTAATTATTTTTCTTGATCCTTTTGCATGATCAAAGTTTTCTTAAAATTATGGACTTTTGGGGGTCGACTATACATTTTTAACAATATTTTGCTCGTTAATTTTTCTTTATCCAAAAGGGAAAGCGGGTTGGGCTGATTGTGGGGCCCGGCTACTGAAGCCGAGTTTGTGCTGATCGGTCCGGTCCAAAATTACACCCCCTAGACTGGGATATTGACTTGCGGGGAAGATAAAAAGTGGCCAGACTGAAGGAATTTCTTTTACGACACTATAATTACTAGAAAAATGCTCTTTCATTTACCAAATTTCAAAGCTTCATAGGTGGAGTCATATTTCCACGGTTCTGCCCATCCGTTTAGACCACGGAGTCACTTGACAAAATTTCTATGAGAAGCAAGCAAAATAAGAAAATAAAAAAAGTTAACATTCTACGTTCCATGAAATGTGTGGTTGAATATTATGGTTTGTTTGGATCGGATTAAAATCTGATTTTAATCTAAGTCAAAGTCAAACAATCAATATTAACTACATCTTTCATGGATCCACATCTTTTCAACCACATATTTCAAAAACTTCTATTACAATCCACTAAAAATTTAATTTTAATTCCCACCAAACATCCTCTTAATTAGAAAAAACGAGTTCAAAAAAATTGAAGCCAAACGAGGACGTGTACAACAAATTTTCTCAACTGAATGAGAGACATTTTATTATATTTATTATATTAAATTGAACAAACTTCGTAAATTATAAATTTTGACCAGAAAATAAAATGAACTCAAGAATTAATAAATTTTAATGCACGAAAATAGATATAAACCTCGGAAAAACCAAATGTGTCCTCTTCATCGACATAATTTCTCGTCATTTTTCTTCAAAATCCAAAACATGGCAAATAATAATCACGTTCTTATAAAGAAGATTACGATTTTCTTTATGTTTTATATAAAATACTAAGAGCATGTTTGAGCCCCATATTTTTGTCCAAAATGCATTTTGGAATAGTATTTTGATGGAGAATGTGTAGTTAAAAAATAAGGAAAAAATTTATTGATAAATGTATGATTGAAAATAAGAGAGAATAAAATATATTTTGAAAATAACGATGACCAAACAAGAGGAAAATATGCAAATGAAGTAATTATTTCAAGATTTGCCACCAGGGGCGGACCCAGCACCTGGCGAGCCCCCGCGGCCGCCCGTGCTAGATCCGCCGGAGCCTTCAGACCGCCGGACGCCACCCAAGGCAGTTGCAGAATGGAAACTAGAAGGGCGAAGAAGAAGATGATCTCTTGGGCCTAATTTTTTTTTTTTTTTTTTTTTTTTTATGAAAATCGTGATTTATGGTCTCTTCATTGATATCTTGAGAATCTCAAAATGATAGATGATATCTATGTTTTAATATTTTATACATATGGTGTATTTTACTTTGGTCCTTTGCTTTTCCTGAACCCTTCTGTTAATTTGCATTTTAAACTAAAACACAATGTTGCTTGTGTGGCACAATGTAATTATTGCAAAATCAAATGATGACTCACAATAGTTGTCAAGGAATTTAATCATCACTGACAACCTTTTACAATTTTAAGTATCTCAATGCATGATTTTTTTTTTTCTTTCTTTCCGTTAATATTGTCGAGTATTAATTTTATTTCAAAAAAGGCAAAAGATTTACCGATGATTCTCTTGCAAGTTATGCAGTTGTTGCCTCAACACATCAACTTCCCTTTTCCAAAACTGTCAAAGTACAATAGCACCATTTATTGTATAAAATTATAAAAATAATATAACTATTCTAAAATGGCGAATTAATACTTTTTCCAGATAACAGATACGCACATCACATGTATACCTAAAACACGTATATATAATCCATTGGAATTATGAAACACACAAAGTGGCATTTACATAGGCATAAAAGAAACCTATTTAACTCCCATAATTTAGCACACTTAATTGTTCATCTAATTATGTTAATTATGATGCAACCAATGAGCTCATATGTTAATGCTAATTACAATTATACAAATAAGCTTATAAGATTG